>MU263113.1:42500-49244 GCA_020310875.1 Ceratopteris richardii | reverse complement strand
ATTCTGTTCGTTTGCCTGTCTGTCTATGTTGGTGCATACCAATCACCAATTGAAGGCTTGGAAGATCAAATGATGAAGGAAGAATCAATTCTAAAGTGTGGAAGAAGATCACAATCAGAGGACAAGAGAAGTGTACACATATGTACATTAGCATAGTCATAGATGACTTAGATCTTTTGTTCAGTAAGAATTATGTACAAATTTTCTATAAATACCTTGAGAAAAGTCGGGGCATGTATGAGAGCAAATGAGAGCACATGTGACAATAGTTAGAAGTAAAGAATGAGGGAGATAGAAGTCGTAAGATAGAGGAAAGTGAATGTGTGTTAGCTCTCATCACTCAGTTGTATTTTTCTCTGAGTAAATGAAAAGTTTTGCGCCCGATGTTTTCTGCGTGTTCTCCTTCTACAGTAGATCAATTGTGAAATGCTTTTGTACAAGTCTAAGTTGAGAGTTGCTTGACCTCTGTGCAAAGTTTCAGCTTCCAATTGTAATCAGGGTGAGTGAATTAAGTGTAGGAACATTCATATGTGAAGTGTATGCTCACAGGTTCCTAAAACAGGCGCATATTTCGAGTCAATGTTTTGGTCATTTCTCCCAGCACAGTTTAAAGTTTTGCATGAGTGAGGGCTTAATCTTTAAGTTGGAAGATAAGCTACTTATGCCTAGAAGCATTTTGTAAAACGGGTTCTATTCAAGGAGAACCAAGTCTTAAAGTTACAGGTGTAAAGTCGACTGTTCTGAGTAACAGTTTCTGACATAGGTAACTTGTGAAATCAATTTCTCAAGTTATACTTAATCTTTTGGAGTAATTCAACTTGGAATAGTTGCGCAATCTCTAGGAGATGATTCGTACAAAGTTTCATCAAAAACTTTACAGATTTGATAGGTCAATATGAATGAACAATGCAGCAGACTTTTCTGTATATCATCTTCTTCACAGATTTGTTAATTTCTGATAAGTTAGCAATTGATCCTCTAAATTAGTGAAAGTGTTTGACTTACTCTTGGTATGGAGGTGCTCTAATCACAAGAGTAAGTTGTTCTTTTGGAGATTAACACTCTCCATCAGTGGTATCAGAGCAGGAGACATCAATTTGAAGAAAAGGAGGATCCCGACTGCTGCAGATTCAAGAGATTCAACACTTGAAGGATTAAGAAGTGAAAGCTTGGAGTCAAAGCCTCGAGGAGAAGACTATTTGACATCAAGAAAGGCAAAAGGAGTTCAATTCGAAGTAAAGGTACATATATTGTTTGTAAAGCTTGAAGATTTCAATATACAGGTGGATACAAGATGGGAGAAAGCTTGCAGATTGATAAGCTAGATAGGGAGAACTATCCAGCATGGTCCATGAGGATGGAAGCACACCTCATGAGCAAAGATCTTATATCATTTATTACAGGAGATGAAGAAAAACCAGAATTTGCAGATCCAAGTATTCCTACTAGGGAAGAACTTGCAATGTTGAAGACTTGGATGAGAAAGGATGCTCAAGCAAGGAGTATCATCTACATGGCTGTAAATGATTACCTTCTACCTCACATCAGAGGCTTAGAAAGTGCTACAGATGTTTGGAATGCCTTGGAAGAGCATTTCCAAAATACAACTAAGTCAAGGAAGTCCTCACTATGGGCTGAGTTCACAACTTTCAAGAAGAAGAGCTCACAATCAATTTCAGATTATGTGGCAAGAATGAAAGATATTGCAGATAGCTTGGGAGCAGTGGATGAAGATATTGAAGAAGAAAAGTTGGTAAGACAAATACTTACAGGTCTAAGAGGTGATGAGAAGTGGAAGCCTTTTATCTTGTCCATAGAATTGTCACTTGATTCACTTTACTCTTGACCTTAATCAATTGCTAGGACACATGCTAACCTTTGAGCAGGATCTTAAAGGAGACAATGATAGAAGTACAAGTCAAGTTATGTACTCCAAAGACAAGAAAAAGAATGGCAAGGGAAAGCAATCAAATGCTGATGAAGGGAATTCAAATCAAGCCAATTTCACAAAAGGGAAGACAAATTTCAGAGGTAAAGGAAGAGGAGGTAAGAACAAAGATAATGCTAAAGCTTGTTGGATTTGTGGCAGAACAAATCATTTGGCAAATGATTGTTGGTATAACAATCAAAGTGGAGGATACAACAATCAGAGTTATAGTCAAAGAGGTAGAGGAGGCAGAAACCAAAGAGGCAATTTCAGAGGAAGAGGTGGTAGGACATCATATGGTAGAGGAGGTGGAAGAAACTTCCAATCTCAGTCCTACAACAATAATTATTATAATTATGCATCAGATCAGAAGGATGACATGACTCTTATCTTGAATGCAACTCATGAATCAATGGGAGAAGATCAAAGAGTGTTTTATATTGACTCAGGGTGCAGCAACCATCTGAGTGGGAATCTATCCTTGATGACTGATATGGAAGCAAGGGTGAATGGACATACAGTTCAAACAGGTGATAATACTAAACATAAAGTGGAGAGCATTGGATCAGTGAAGACAAAGAGTGGAAGTACACTTCTGAGCAAGGTACTTTATGTCCCTACTATTCCTAAAAATTTGATAAGTGTAGGGCAAATTGTGGAGAAAGGATATGAAGTAAGATTCACAAATGATGGTGTCTATGTTACAAGATCCAAATCAGGGATATAGAACCATAATTGCAGGTAAAAAGGAGGGAAGATTGTTCACTCTCAAAGTCCAAGGTAATGTGGGACATGCATTGTTTACCTATGGAGGTCAAAAGGTATCTGAATTAGACCTATGGCATAAAAGGGCTAGGTCATTTCAATGAGAGAGCTATAAAGGAGATGTCAAAGAATCAGGTGGTGCTTGGATTGCCAATATTGAAGGGCAACATATGGTGTACAAGTGTGAAGCTTGTCAATTAGGTAAAGCACATAAAAGTTCTTATAACAAATCAGGGTACAAGTATTCAAATATGCTTGAATTGGTTTCATACAGATGTATGGGGTCCCTCAAGGGACTATAGCATAAATGGATCCAGATATTATGTGTTGTTTGTTGATGATGCAACCAGGTGGATTACTTTGTATGTAATCAAGGACAAATCAGAAGTCTTCAAGACATTCAAACACTTTCATGCTTATGCAGAAAGGATAACAGGACAAAAGCTAAAGAGGTTAAGATCAGATGGAGGGGGAGAGTATTTCTCAAAAGAGTTTGATGATTATTTGTGGAATGCAGGTATCAAAGAGAAGTGACTTGCAGGTACTCCCCTCAACAAAATGGAGTAGCAGAAAGGAGGAATAGGACTCTTGTAGAGTTTGCAAGAGCCTATGATGAAGGAAAAGAATTGTCCAAATTACTTATGGGCAGAAGCCATTAATACTGCAACATACCTTGTGAATAGGTTGCCTTGCAAAGCTTTGGATGGAGGAACCCCTTATGAAGCATGGTGGGGTAAGAAGCCTAGTCTTGATCATTGCAAAGTATTTGGATGTATTGCATATGCTTATGTTCCTTCACAATTAAGACATAAGCTAGAACCAAAAGCAGAGAAGTATGTGTTTATTGGATATGATGATAGACAGATGGGTTACAGGTTGTGGAGTCCATCCACAAAGCAATTTCTTGTTACTAAAGATGTAACATTTGATGAGCAAAACATGTGGTATACAGGATCACCAAATGAGTATGCAGGTGTTGAAGAAATACAAAGGAAAGGAAAGGCAAAGGTAAAAGTATGTGAAGAAATTGTTGATGAAGTTGACTCTAGATGTAGAGTGCAGGATCATGTAGAAGAAGGGCCAAGATTTGATCCAGAATCAATGAGGCTGAAACTTCAAGAAGTGCAGAAATCAGAAGATCTACAAGAGAAAGGAAAGAGCCTATAAGGTATAGCTATGATACATCTTTCCTAACAACAAGAGATTATGCTTACATTGTGAAAACAGAAGAAGATCCAACCACTTATGAAGAAGCCAAAGGTAAACAGAATTGGGAGAAGGCAATGCAAGAAGAGTATGATGCTCTACTTGAAAATGAAACTTGGGAACTAGTACCAAGACCAAAGAATCAGAAAGTCATTGGATGCAAGTGGGTATACAAAACAAAGAGGTTTGCAGATGGTAAGGTGTCTAGATATAAGGCTAGACTTGTGGCTAAAGGTTATGCCCAAACTTATGGGATAGATTATGATGAAACCTTTAGTCCTGTTGCTAAGATGTCTACAATTAGGACATTGATTGCTATTGCTACTTGCAAGGGATGGAAATTATCACAATTGGATGTGAAGAATGCATTTCTTAATGGTTACATTGCAGATGAAGTATATATGGAGCAACCAGAAGGCTTTATGGAATCAATTGGATCAGATTATGTGTGTAAGCTCAAGAGAGCTTTATATGGATTAAAGCAAGCCCCAAGAGCTTGGAATTACAGATTGGTCAAGTTCTTGAATGAATGTGGGTTTCAAGCATCAAAGGCAGATAGTAGCTTGCTAGTGAAGGCAAGTGAAAATGGATATATTTACATGTGCATTTATGTTGATGATATTATTGTTACAGGAACAGATGCTCAAGGAATCAATGAACTCAAGAAGCAAATAGAGAAGGAGTTTAAGATAAGTGATTTGGGAAACTTATCTTATTTTCTAGGAATGCAGATTGTGTATACTCAACATGGAGTATATGTTTCACAAGAGAGATACTTGAAGAATCTTCTAGTCAAGTTTAACATGGAAGATTGCAGGACCTCAACTACACCATTGGAGGTAAATCATAAATTAAGCAGGTATGGAGGCGAAGAGTTCAATGACATGAAGAAATATCAGAGTTTGGTAGGTAGTTTGATTTATGCTACCTTGACAAGGCCAGATCTATCATATGCAGTGGGTGTGTTGTCACAATTCATGCATTGTCCAAAGAAGACTCATTGGATTGCAGCCCAAAGGGTACTCAGATATATCAAGGGAACCCTAAGTGAAGGTTTGTATTATGGTTATACTTCTGACACAAGAATCAAAGTGTTTAGTGATGCAGATTGGGCAGGTGACTCAGATGATAGAAGGTCTACCCATGGATATCTATGTTATGTTGGAGACAAGTTAGTGTCTTGGTGTTCAAAGAAGCAACATACAGTTGCTTTATCATCCACAGAAGCTGAGTATAAGGGAATGGTAGAAGCTGCAAAAGAAGTGATATGGTTGAAGACTTTGATGAAAAGTTTTGAGTTTGATCATAGTACTCCAATAATTTTTGGAGACAATATGAGTTCTTTGTATTTGGCAGCTAACCCTGTTTTTCATGCCAGGACTAAGCATATAGAGATACAGTATCATTTCTTGAGGGAAAAGGTACTTGATAAAGAGATTGAAGTGATGTACACTCCAACAAAAGAACAAGTGGCAGATATGATGACAAAGAGTTTGGATGGACCTAAGTTACAAAGGTTCAAAGACATGGCAAGTATCAAGAAGACAGAGAAGACCTCAATTGATGATTGAGGGGGAGCTGTTGGTGCATACCAATCACCAATTGAAGGCTTGGAAGATCAAATGATGAAGGAAGAATCAATTTCTAAAGTGTGGAAGAAGATCACAATCAGAGGACAAGAGAAGTGTACACATATGTACATTAGCATAGTCATAGATGACTTAGATCTTTTGTTCAGTAAGAATTATGTACAAATTTTCTATAAATACCTTGAGAAAAGTCGGGGCATGTATGAGAGCAAATGAGAGCACATGTGACAATAGTTAGAAGTAAAGAATGAGGGAGATAGAAGTCGTAAGATAGAGGAAAGTGAATGTGTGTTAGCTCTCATCACTCAGTTGTATTTTCTCTGAGTAAATGAAAAGTTTTGCGCCCGATGTTTCTGCGTGTTCTCCTTCTACAGTAGATCAATTGTGAAATGCTTTTGTACAAGTCTAAGTTGAGAGTTGCTTGACCTCTGTGCAAAGTTTCAGCTTCCAATTGTAATCAGGCTGAGTGAATTAAGTGTAGGAACATTCATATGTGAAGTGTATTCACAGGTTCCTAAAACAGGCGCATATTTTGGAAGTCAATGTTTTGGTCATTTCTCCCAGCACAGTTTAAAGTTTTGCATGAGTGAGGGCTTAATCTTTAAGTTGGAAGATAAGCTACTTATGTCTAGAAGCATTTTGTAAAACGGGTTCTATCCAAGGAGAACCAAGTCTTAAAAGTTACAGGTGTAAAGTCGACTGTTCTGAGTAACAGTTTCTGACATAGGTAACTTGTGAAATCAATTTCTCAAGTTATACTTAATCTTTTGGAGTAATTCAACTTGGAATAGTTGCGCAATCTCTAGGAGATGATTCGTACAAAGTTTCATCAAAAACTTTACAGATTTGATAGGTCAATATGAATGAACAATGCAGCAGACTTTTCTGTATATCATCTTCTTCACAGATTTGTTAATTTCTGATAAGTTAGCAATTGATCCTCTAAATTAGTGAAGTGTTTGACTTACTCTTGGTATGGAGGTGCTCTAATCACAAGAGTAAGTTGTTCTTTTGGAGATTAACACTCTCCATCATCTATCTATCTATCTATCTATCTATCTATCTATTTATCTATCTATCTATCTATCTATCTATCTATCTATCTATCTATCTATCTATCTATCTATCTATCTATCTATCTATCTATCTATCTATCTATCTATCTATCTATCTATCTATCTATCTATCTATCTATCTATCTATCTATCTATCTATCTATCTATCTATCTATCTATCTATCTATCTATCTATCTATCT
>MU263113.1:25000-32500 GCA_020310875.1 Ceratopteris richardii | reverse complement strand
ATGTATTCATCCTCAAGGACCATGCTGGATAGTTATTCATGTCCAATTTATCAATGAAAGAAGGGAAAGCATCTCCCATTTTACCTCAACTTGCTCTAATACCACTGTTGGAAGAGATGGATGGATACCTCAAGGAAGTGAGGTGGTATTGCTAAAACCTGCTTTGTACCTACCCTAAATCACTTCAGAGTTTAATAGTAGGACCTTTTATCTTGAAGATGACACAAAGTAAGTACCCATGTACTTTGGAGTGGATGCTTGAGACAATTGAATCAAAATAGATTACTTTGTAAATAGCTAGAGTCACAAAACTTGTTATTTTGGTCTTCACACCTACTCGATCTTTTGATTAGTGCTCACAGAATAGTAGAAATTGATAAAAATTCCTTTTGAGGGAATCACATTATCTTAGATAGCTAATGATTACAAGTAGAATCATCTAAAATAACAAGCTATACACTAAGAAATTAGTTTAGGGACTGAGCAGTAATTGACGAGAGAGCACTTCGATGCAGATTTCTCTCAAATGGCTAAAGCAAAAATCTTGAAATCTTGACAGCATAAAGTAGGCTTTGAGCTCGTTCCAAGAAGCTATATATCATGAAAAATTATGGAGAAATCATTGAGATATGGTCATGCAAAGTTCATTATTTTGAGCATTCATAGCAGAGAAAATAGATAGAGATGATCAATGAAGTATATCTATTATGACACATGATTTTACAAGATCATTGGAATTATGATGATGCTCAATGATATTGATCTAAGTGAGCTATTATTTAAGTCACTTAGCTTTTACAAAAGATCAACAATAAGCTCAGAAGTGTTGGGGCTTCACTCACTAATTAGGCATGGATATATGAAGATATATGAAGACATATGAAGACATATGATGGAGGAAAGAAGAAGTGAAGAAAAGACTTACAGAAAATCAAGCCTAAGTGAAGGGACAATTTCACTATTGTAAATTAGTGCAAAATTAGAGTCTAGATTTGTATTTGATCTTTAGAACTTACGAGTTCAAGTCTAGAAGGATGTAAACTTTAGGTATATAAGTTAATTTGAGTCAGAAACATGTATGAGAGAACTCAATTTTGTAATCTGAGTGAGTAGAGAAAAGTCGTGTAATTTCTGAGAGAGATGGTGAGAGAAAACTTCTGAGTCTGAGAGAGTTTTCCATGGCTGTGAGCAAAATTAGGCCAAGCCATTTTGTACACATCTTCTCTGATAATCAACACATGTTTGTGTAGAAGGATTGAGTCTAATTCCTCTTGTACATTGAGTTCTAAGTCATTTCATATGACTATGTAAGGTAGTTGATAGTTACGACTTTTCTGGCGCACATTTGACTGATCTTCTGAAGGTCAGATCTCGAAGCACAGTGTAAAGTTTTTGGTAAGTGATAGCTCGTTTGAAAGCTACTATCCTCAACTACATTTGGTCAAAAGATCTTTGAGAAACGGGACGCGTACTCAGAGAAATCAGCTTAAGAGTGAAGGTATGTCAAATCGATGAAGTAAATTTCCAGTTTTCAGACATAGTGTAAAGTTTGGTACAAAATCAGAAGATTGTGAAGTTATTGCTTGAAAGTTTTGCTTGTTATATGTTACTGAACATTAGCAAGAACCTTTCCTAGCAAATGATCAGAAGAATTTGCAAAGATCAAGTTGATACAGGTCAGATTGAAAGTTTAAAGAAGAGGCGCAGATTTCTGTGAAGTGAAATTTTTGATTTTCACTAAGTTCAGAGTTGAAGGTTCATATTTAGAGGTTTGCTAAGCTAATGATGGTTATGGAGGTCTTCTAATACCACATTAGTTTAGTTCTTGTGGTGTTTCACACACCAACAAGTGGTATCAGAGCAGATAAGGTCCTCGAGAAGTAAAGGAGAGCAGATACAAGAAGAGTTGAAGAGTTCTTTATCAAAGAAGGAGGAAGCTGAGGTGTTCAACAACAAAAGTCATCAGAAGATTGTTTCGAAGTTGATTCCAAGGGTAAAGGTCTACAAAAGGTATCATTCTTAAACCTTACACTTACAGGTTGAAGCAGAAGCAAGGATACCATGGCAGATCATGTGTCCATTGACAAATTGGACAGAGATAACTATCCTGCTTGGGTAATGAGGATGGAGGCCTTACTTATGAGTAAGGATCTAATGGTATATGTGACAGGTGAAGAGGAGAAGCCTAAATTTGAAGATGAAAGTCATCCAAGAAAGGAAGAGCTAGAAGCTTTGAAGTTATGGCAGAAGAGAGATGCAAGTGCAAGAGCTTATATATACAACACTATTACAGATCATTTGTTGCCTCACATCAGAGGTTTAGAAACAGCTGAAGATATTTGGAATGCTTTGGAAGACCACTTCCAAAACACTACTAAAGCTAGGAAAGCTAGCTTATGGTCAGAGTTCACCACATTCAAGAAAAAGCAGAATCAAAGCATTAGTGATTATGTCACTAAGATGAAGGATTTGGCAGATAGCCTTGGATCTATTGATGAGGATATTGAAGATCATAGGTTGATAGCACAATTACTTGCAGGGTTAAGAGGTGATGAGAGGTGGAAGCCCTTTGTACTTTCAACAGAACTCTCATTAAATCATTATGTGCCAGAATTAAATCAATTACTTGGATTGATGCTCACATTTGAGCAAGACTTGAAGTCAGATGGAGACAAAGGTCAAAGTTCTGCAATGTATGTGAAGAATAAAAAGAAAGGAGATAAAGGCAAGGCAAAGGATGAAGAAGAGTCAACAACTCAAGCAAATTATGCAAAAGGAAGAGGTTTTGGCAGAGGTAAAGGTCGAGGAAATGGAAGAGGTAGAGGTAATCAGAACAATAACAAGAAGACATGTTGGATTTGTGGATTGAGCAATCATCTAGCATATGATTGTTGGCACAATCAACAAGGAGCAAGCCAAAATCAGAACAACAATGGCAGAGGAAGAGGTGGAAGGTTTCAGAATCAATTTCAAAGAGGAAGACAAAATTCAAGAGGAAGTTATGGAAGAGGTGGTGGTAGAAATTGGAATCAGAACCAATCATACAACACCACATATTATAATTATGCAAATGATACACAGAATGACAACCATACAACATTGATGATGAATTCAATTAGTTCATCAGAGAAGGAGGATCTCAAGGTATTCTATATTGATTCTGGTTGTTCAAATCATTTGTCAGGTAATATAGAATTGTTGTCAGAATTGGAAGAAGGAAATTCAAGTCATACAGTACAAACAGGTGACAATACAAAGCATAATGTGCATTCAATTGGAAAAGTGAA
Organism: Ceratopteris richardii; assembly: GCA_020310875.1. NCBI lineage: Eukaryota > Viridiplantae > Streptophyta > Polypodiopsida > Polypodiales > Pteridaceae > Ceratopteris > Ceratopteris richardii. The sequence continues at coordinate 29,213 of MU263113.1, read as the reverse complement.
GTGCAGGAGTGGAGCTGATTTATTAACAAATGTTTTGTATGTTCCAACAATACCAAAGAATCTGATTTGTGTTGGACAAATAGTGGAAAAAGGTTTTCAAGTCAGATTTACAAATGAAGGGGTATTTGTTGAAGATCCAGAGGATGCTTACAAACCCATTGTTTGTGGTAAGAAGGAAGGTAGACTTTTTACTCTCAAAGTACAAGGAAATGTTGGTCAAGCCCTAATCACACATGGTGATGAAGTAATTACAGAGTTAGATCTTTGGCATAAGAGATTGGGACACTTCAATGAAAGAGGAATCAAAACTATGGTGGAGAATCAATCTGTATTGGGACTACCAAATGTGAAGAATCAACATATGATATACAAGTGTGAAGCTTGTCAGATGGGAAAAGCTCATAGACAACCGTTTCAGAAGAAAGGTTTCAAGCATGATGATTTGCTTGAACTCATACATATAGATGTATGGGGGCCAACAAAAGAAGGTTCAATAAATGGATCTAAGTATTATGTTTTGTTTATTGATGATGCTACAAGGTGGATAACCCTTTATGTTCTAAAGGAAAGGTCATAAGTCTTTGGAGCCTTCAAACATTTTCATGCTTATGCAGAAAGAGTTACAGGTCACAAACTCAAGAGGCTAAGGTCTGATGGAGGGGGAGAATACTTCTCCCAAGAGTTTAATGACTATCTTTGGAATGCAGGTATTAAAAGAGAGATAACTTGCAGGTATACACCTCAACATAATGGGGTGGCAGAAAGGAGAAATAGAACATTGGTTGAATTTGCAAGAGCAAGTTAAAGGAAAAGAATTGCCCTAATTATCTTTGGGCTGAGGCTGTAAATACAGCCACATATCTTGTGAATAGGCTACCATGTGGAGCTTTGAATGGTATGACCCCTTATGAAGCTTGGTGGGGTAAGAAGCCAACACTTGACCATTGTAAAGTGTTTGGGTCAATTGCCTATGCTTATGTACCATCACAACTCAGACATAAGCTTGAACCAAAGGCAGAAAAATATGTGTTTATTGGGTATGATGAAAAGCAAATGGGTTATAGGCTATGGAGTCCTTTAACTAAACATTTTATTGTTTCCAGAGATGTAACCTTTGATGAACAGAAGAGTTGGTATGCAAATAAAGAATGTGATCTTGAAACATTTGAAGAAGAGATAAGAAGGAGTGCAAGAGGTAAGTCACATATGCAGATAGATGGAGATGAAGAACATATGCAAGCAAGCACATCAAGAGTTGGATCATACAGAAGAAATGAAGATGGGCCAATATTTGATGAAGAAGTACATCCAGATATACATGAAGAGTGTGAACCAAGAAGGTCAACCAGAATGAGGAAGCAACCTACAAGGTATTCATATGACACTTCTTATTTGACTCAGAAAAATTATGCTTACATGGTTAAAGAAGATGAAGAACCTCAAAGCTATGATGAAGCAAAAGGTAAGAGACAATGGGAAGTAGCAATGAAGGAAGAATTTGATGCTCTTGAAGAGAACAAAACTTGGGAACTTGTCCCAAAGCCTAATGGTAAGAAAGTGATTGGAAATAAATGGGTTTACAAAGTTAAGAAGCATGCAGATGGAACTATAGCCAGATACAAAGCCAGATTGGTGGTTAAAGGCTATGCTCAAACATTTGGCATAGATTATGATGAGACATTCAGTCCTGTAGCAAAGATGTCAACCATAAGGACAATCATTGCCATTGCAGCATCAAAAGGATGGATATTGAGTCAATTGGACATTAAGAATGCATTTTTGAATGGATATATATCAGATGAGGTGTACATGGAGCAACCTCAAGGGTTTGCAGATCATAAGTTTCCAAATTATGTTTGCAGATTAAGAAGAGCACTTTATGGTTTGAAGCAAGCTCCAAGAGCTTGGAATTATAGACTTGTAAAGTATCTTAATGACCTTGGATATCAAAGTTCAAAGGCAGATGCAAGTCTACTTATCAAAAGAACAGATGAAGGTATGATCTACATTTGTATATATGTAGATGATATTATAATTACAGGTACCTCAAATGAAGGAATCAAGGAGGTGAAGAAGCTACTTGAGAAGGAATTCAAGATAAGTGATCTAGGAAAATTATCATATTTTCTTGGAATGGAAATCACCTATGCAGAGTATGGTATTTATGTATCACAAGAAAGGTATCTCTTGAATCTTCTAAAGAAGTTTAACATGGAGAATTGCAGAGAGGCATCTACACCATTAGAGGTTAATCATAAACTCAGTAGATATGATGGAGCAGAATTCAAAGACATGAGGAAGTATCAATCTTTAGTGGGAAGTTTGATTTATGCAACTCTAACAAGGCCTGATCTTAGTTATGCAGTGGGTGTTCTTTCCCAATTCATGCATTGTCCAAAAGATCCACATTGGATTGCAGGTCAAAGAGTCCTTAGATATATCAAAGGGACTTTGAAAGAAGGATTGTATTATCCTTTTACATCAGATATAAGGTTGAGAGCCTATAGTGATTCAGATTGGGCAGGAAGTCAAGATGACAGAAGGTCTACACATGGCTACATGATATATATTGGAGATAAGCTTGTGAGTTGGTGTTCAAAGAAACAACACACAGTGGCTTTATCATCAACAGAAGCTGAATACAAAGGACTTGTGGAAGCAGCAAAAGAAGTAATATGGATACAGACATTATTCAAAAGCTTGGGAATTGATCAAGGTATACCCATAATTCATGGAGATAACATGAGTTCTTTATATCTTGCAGCAAATCCTGTATTTCATGCAAGGACAAAGCACATAGAGATACAGTATCATTTTCTCAGAGAAAAGGTAATGGAGAAAGAGATTGAAGTGGTGTACACTTCTACAAAAGATCAGATTGCAGATATTATGACAAAAAGTTTGGATGGAGTGAAGACAAATAGGTTCAAGGAGATGGCAGGAATAAAAGAGAAGAAGATTGTGTGAAGAAGTCAAAGCATGCTAATTAGTGATTGAGGGGGAGCTGTTGGGGCTTCACTCACTAATTAGGCATGGATATATGAAGATATATGAAGACATATGAAGACATATGATGGAGGAAAGAAGAAGTGAAGAAAAGACTTACAGAAAATCAAGCCTAAGTGAAGGGACAATTTCACTATTGTAAATTAGTGCAAAATTAGAGTCTAGATTTGTATTTGATCTTTAGAACTTACGAGTTCAAGTCTAGAAGGATGTAAACTTTAGGTATATAAGTTAATTTGAGTCAGAAACATGTATGAGAGAACTCAATTTTGTAATCTGAGTGAGTAGAGAAAAGTCGTGTAATTTCTGAGAGAGATGGTGAGAGAAAACTTCTGAGTCTGAGAGAGTTTTCCATGGCTGTGAGCAAAATTAGGCCAAGCCATTTTGTACACATCTTCTCTGATAATCAACACATGTTTGTGTAGAAGGATTGAGTCTAATTCCTCTTGTACATTGAGTTCTAAGTCATTTCATATGACTATGTAAGGTAGTTGATAGTTACGACTTTTCTGGCGCACATTTGACTGATCTTCTGAAGGTCAGATCTCGAAGCACAGTGTAAAGTTTTTGGTAAGTGATAGCTCGTTTGAAAGCTACTATCCTCAACTACATTTGGTCAAAAGATCTTTGAGAAACGGGACGCGTACTCAGAGAAATCAGCTTAAGAGTGAAGGTATGTCAAATCGATGAAGTAAATTTCCAGTTTTCAGACATAGTGTAAAGTTTGGTACAAAATCAGAAGATTGTGAAGTTATTGCTTGAAAGTTTTGCTTGTTATATGTTACTGAACATTAGCAAGAACCTTTCCTAGCAAATGATCAGAAGAATTTGCAAAGATCAAGTTGATACAGGTCAGATTGAAAGTTTAAAGAAGAGGCGCAGATTTCTGTGAAGTGAAATTTTTGATTTTCACTAAGTTCAGAGTTGAAGGTTCATATTTAGAGGTTTGCTAAGCTAATGATGGTTATGGAGGTCTTCTAATACCACATTAGTTTAGTTCTTGTGGTGTTTCACACACCAACAAGAAGGAGATACCATAGGCGCGAGTTTTACAACTCCTTCCTTTTATAGGAGTCTTCTTGAAGTTTGAATTTGAATTCAAGTTTTGGCTCCATCTAAAAAGTGATCCCTATGATTGAGGAGTTATTCCTTCATTGAAACTCATAACTCATCTTTCTCCTAACTCCACAAGATTTTGGCTTTTACA
>MU263113.1:17500-22500 GCA_020310875.1 Ceratopteris richardii | reverse complement strand
GATGATCAAAGAGTGAACTAACATTTTCTTTATTTTGATCAAACGTGGCCATTACATAAGCGATGGAAAATCATCATGTATGCGATAATGCAAAGCGTCACATAAGCAACACAAAGTTGTGTCACATAAGTGATGCAATATAGTGTGGCATAGACGATGGTCAAGGAGAAGACATATAAGGATGCTCAATGAGCGACACATTCATGTATCTCGATAGGGGATTTGGAAAAAATGTCAAAAAATAATATCGAGATTAGCGTCATTTAAATGATGGTGCGCATTTGATGTCCAGTCTGACAAAATGCATGATCATGTAGCAAAAAAAATGTGTCACATTAACCATCGTTATGGCCTCGTACTCCTTGTATTGTGACCCTTAAGTCTCAATGAGTCAAGCATCAACATTCTTAAGGAGTTAGGCTCAAAGCTTCAGCTTGGATGTGTCATCCAAGAATTGTAAGTTGCATATAGATATTCACAAATAATAACTTCATAATCATATGTGGCCCAATCTCAAACAGTCATTTTGCATTAGTTATAGCATGTTACAACTCTTTTTTTCCAATTTTAGCTTGATATAGCTCAAATATGATGAATGGTTCCTTCTTTTGTGTCATTTTCAAATATTACAGGAGTCAAAACATGAATATTGGGATGCTTATTGCTTATGAGTCTTTGATTTTTATTGCTTCACTATATGATATCTATGTTGAATGCTCAATATTAGAAATTTTTGACAGGGAAACGATGGGAAAATTACCTATCCTATTGGCCAAACTTCCATAGAAATTGGAGAAAGGATTTCATTTTCAACATCAGTATTGTCGAGATTTAATCTATAAACATGAAGGAATATTTTTGAGATTCTTTTGATGGGTGAACATGCAATCACTTGACAAAGAGCTCATGTCCTTATTTGTATTATCATCTCTTTCCTCGATATTCACATGTGATCTCTTCTACTAAAGAATTTTCTTAGTTCAAGTGAATCAGAATCTTCTCTCTCAAATGATACAAGCCATCGGTTCCTCTATGCATACATCTTCCTATGGGGAAGCTCATCGATGATAAAAACTCTGGCTTAAATATTATTTCTAATCATCACCTCAATTGGAAAGATTCTTTACTTAGAATGGAGTGTGGCCTTGCATGGAGGTCCTCTATAGATTATAAATTCCAAGTATTGGATGATGTGGTGAGGTCTCAATATCAAGGTTGTAGTGTATAGAGATGCATTAAAAGGATGGATTTTACAAGCCATGGATCATATGTCAAAGGGAACTTTCATGTTTGAGTATGCAGGTTCATTGTCATGTTTGTCATCTATGTTGAAACCAAATGTATATCTACTGAATGTGGGTGCCATGACATCGAGTTCTTCTATATGAAATCGTTTCTATCTAATTTATTGTCATAATATAGTTGAACAAGCTCATGTTCTCCACAATGTCAGCAAGATTTGACCTCCACAAAAATTCCAACAGTATTGACTACCACTAACTACTGAGTGCCACAAAGACTGCAAGTTGTAACATCTTTGTATGCATAATGTTTCCCCTCTTTCAATGATCATTTGCCAATGTATTAATCATCATTCGCAAGTTTCAAGCTCATTGACCTTCGGCTTCAAACTCCTAATTAAGTATACCTTTTACATTGTGAATACATTTTGAAGAATGATAGTAGGAATTCTTTTTGTGCGATTTCATTTGATAGAGAGAGACAAAGAGAGAGAGAGAGACAAAGAGAGAGAGAGAGAGACAGAGACAGAGATCTTTTGCATCCATAGTTTTAATGAACCGATTCATTTTTCATTTTTTTTTTGTAAATTACAATGATTCATTCTTTCAGTAGCGAAATTATTTTTAATCTTATCTTGATAAAATGTAAGCATGCTTGTGTATGAACTTTAAGGATGCTGAGTTTTTATCCCTAGAGTGTCCCTCAAATTTTGATGATGTCTAGGGCAAGGCATCAAATTAAAGCACTATTCTCATGATAGAAAATCTTAGTGCTTCCATGATCAAAGGATGGCCATGGTCGTTTTTTTTTGCCATTGATATTTTTTTTTTCAACAAACATTCATCATGAAAATCTTAATGCTTCCATGAACAAAGGGTGTTCATGGTCGTTTTCTTTTTTGCCATTGATTTTTTCTTTTTTCAACAAACATTCTTTGCTTGGATAGTCCTCTCAAGAAGTATTTATTTCTTTTCCATCTACACTAGGAGAAGGGTGTTGAGGACAAGGGGGGGTGGGGTCGAGTGATGGAAAAATTAGAAGTCATTGATAAGATAGAATTGCATTGCTTGGACATCGATGGTCTTATGAAGTCTTCAAGGTTTTGGAGTTTGGATTCAAATTTCTTTTATCTATACTCTTAAAAGTGGCTAACTTCTTGTAGAATTAGTATGAATACATATTAGTACTTCGGTTGTTAATTTATTTCTTCATTGTCTATATATGCATTATGAAGAACATGAAACAACGCATAGTTTTAGCATTCTACTTTTTCTATTGACAATGTCAATCAATTAATAACAATTTGGTCGTTGTAATAAGTTTCAAATGGTGGAATATTTTAAAAAATATCTAAATTTGGACCTAAAAAATACCCTTATTTTCTTTAATTTAAGCTACACGTGTAATGAAGAAACATTTAAGAGACATATTAAAAACCATTTGCTCTTTTTAAACTTCTACTTGGTGCTTGTTTAATAATAATTTAAGGCCTTATACATGTTTTTATTTATATAATAATTTATTAACATGAATTTAGACATATTTTATCTCTATGTTAGGAGTATTTAGAAGAAGATTGGAAGGTTGAAGGTGTTAACAATGGATGAAGTAAGGTACTTTTTAACATGATAGCTGCACATACATAGAACCAGCTGCATAATTCATTTTGACATAAATATTTGTCTTCTCTAGTAGAAGGCATCACACTACCCAATAGTAGGTGGCATTGACAAAGGAATATAGATACACGAAGAGTGAGTATGTTTTCTGATCTTCAGAAGAAGATCTCATCGTCCATGTACGAAAGCAAACCAGAAGACACCATACGAGAATGACGAAGCTGGTGGCGATGTTATACGGTCGATTGAGGTACAGAAGGGATGCATGAAGGCCAATGCAGACTACTGCGCGAAGCCTCCATGAAATTAAGAACTAGAACACCACCAACCCAAGTAACAGATAAAAGGCCGATGCTCAAGCACTTACTATACAATATGAAAGCTGTACACACTAACCCCAAGCGCCAGAAGGCAGCGTTTATGGTCACCATTCCTGAAGGTATAGGTCGAGAGGGTTTGTTCGTGATATCCTCAGACCCATTTCGAGCACTTTGTGTCTGATTGGCTAGGGTTACAGCATAGACGAACAGCCACATCCAAGATATGGAGCAGACCAGGCTTACCCATAAGGGAGCACTCATGGTATTGGATCCAAACATATAACGCAATTTCATGTGAGAAACGATATTCATGAGAGCACCTGGGAGAACAGTCGATGCTAGGTCATAACTGAAAAATTTGTAGCTCAAGTAGATCTCCTTTACAATCAACTTAAACATGTTCGCCACCACCTGCACAGCGACATAAGATGATTTCATTCAACCAATCACTATGCAATCTTGGACACATTTCTCGTTCAGGAAGCTTTAAGTGTTGTCGCTTCTTGACAGGAGACAGCTGAAAACGGACTTACAGAATAGAGAGTGGATCGTGCGCCTTCATCGTCACCTTTTGACATATTCTGGAGTACGTTGGTTGCTGAGGCTGAGCAGGTATTTTCGTTGGTATTCGCTTCTTCATCGTTTACCGTTAGCTTGATCCTTGATCGAGCGGATAGCTGTGGAATGTCTGCAACTATAGACACAAAAACATATTGTTTCTATGCGCATTTGTTCATGAAAGATGTAGGAAAAGAAAGGGAGATCAGTTCACAATATTTTCTGGTACGGCTGGACTCACCCGGTTCATGAAAGCACAGCGATCTCCACTTGCATGGCGTTGGCGGATGGCCTTGATGCCGCAAGTAAAACACCGCCGGTCTTTTCTTAACCGGAAGCCATTGAGTGAAGGCACTTCCATTGCTTGATCTAATCCCGCATGTTCTTACGGTGGCGATCCCTCTCTCCCGTTCTCTCGAGGGAATCGTACATTTTCCGGAAATCAGATCTGAATATCTGTGCTTCGTGATCGCGCAGATAGTTCCATCCATTAGGTACTACAATGAATGGGAATGTGCGTGTGTGGTCTGTGTTAGTGTAAGGGAGAGAGTGAGATGGCGCTCACTTCTCTCGTTTCTATTTACAGAAGATGAATCGGTAGATAATCAGCAACAATGAATGGCAATATGCGTGACAGTGGTCGGTGTGTTACCGTGAGGCCGAACTTCCTTTTATTAGAAAAAAAAAAAAAAAAAGAGTCCGTTTGATTCCATGCATTCCTACAAATCTTCTTGTACGTTATTCCATGCGTGTGGAAGTTATCACATGTGGGATTAATGAAGTACACTTCTTTTCAACGTAGATGATGATCATCGATATAAATGAATAAATTGAAGCAATTATCTTGCATCATCTATGAGGATCGCAACCTATTTATAAGGTTGAAGTCTTTATGGATATGTGACAAGTGAAGAAAAATACTAACTATAAGGACAAAGCCACAACTAACACATGAGGAGGAAGAAGAATCGGTTGCATGGTGTTCTAAAGATGATTTGGAAAGGTCTTATATGCTTAAATCTATTTTTAACTTTCTTTTACCACATGTTAGAGGTTGCAAATAATCTTGTGAAATGTGAAATGCATTGGACTCCTTGTTCTTTGCAAGCACATGGACTAGGAAGAATAAATTGTGGTTAGAGTTCTCAAGACCTAAGAAGCAACGAGAGCAAATCATTTTGGATTTTGTCACCAAATTCAAGGACACATCATATCAACTATCAATTATTGTAGAGATCATTCATGAAGTAGATATTGTAAC
>MU263113.1:0-10000 GCA_020310875.1 Ceratopteris richardii | reverse complement strand
ATCTATCTATCTATCTATCTATCTATCTATCTATCTATCTATCTATCTATCTATTTATCTATCTATGTATCTATCTATCTATGAACCTATTTATCTCTCTATCTATCTCTCTATCTATGTTATTATCTATACATCCATCTATCTATCTATGTATCTATCTATCTATGTATCTATCTATCTATCTATCTATCTATCTATCTATCTATCTATCTATCTATCTATCTATCTATCTATCTATCTATCTATCTTTCTATCTATCTATCTATCTATCTATCTATCTATCTATCTATGTATTTGTCTATTTGTCTATCTATCTATCTATCTATTTATCTATCTATCTCTCTCTCTCTCTCTCTCTCTCTCTCTCTCTCTATATATATATATATATATATATATATATATATATATATATATATATATATATATATATATATATATATATATATATATATATATATGTGTGTGTGTGTGTGTGTGTGTGTGTGTATGTCATTGGAACATGAAGCTTACACTATGATTGAGATGGATTTGATCTACATCAAACGTTATCGCTTGGATTGCATGGAAAGAATATCCGTTGGAGAGGTCTTTTACTTATGCTTACTTATTGTATTTTTTAGAAAGCGTTTTCATGGATCTTTTACCATTCTAAAAGTCTAGAGCTTTACACATGTAAAAGGATAGCTTAAATTCCATGAATTTGTGGTGGTTGAGTTGAATTCAATCAATCATCAATCACTCAAAAGTAGATCAAATTAGATCTCCACTTTTCCTAGATTATAGAAAAGTGAATTCATTCCTTCCAAAAACTCTTACAACCTTCATTTGGATTCGAAATTCACTTGTAGAAGTCGTGTAGCACTTTTAAAGTCTAATATAATGACTTGAAAACACTTTTACATTACAATGGAAGCAATATACAACAACTTGTGACCATCATTGTCTTGCTCCATTTTTTCCATCATCATCTTCAACAAAAGTAAGCTTGCAGAGGTTGTTGCTCTTTGTACAAAGCTCCTATTTGCTCTTTGTACAAAGCTCCAAATAGGATGCAAGAGGTTTTATTAGACAGAATTCCATTTCTAGTGTATGCTTATAAATGTGCAAAGCATTTGATTTAGTAGATTGGGAGAAATCACAATTTTTCTATCTCAGGGTCAATTTCTATGTCTTCTTGAAAAATAGGAGGTACCACTGTTGAGTGTCTGATTCATTCCAAAAGACATATTTTGCTTATTTCTTGTACTCTTATGCATTATATACACTCAACCCTATGTGTATCACTCCCGTAAAAGGAGTTTTTCTAATTAAAATCATGATGGTCTATATTAGCATTTTAAGTTCATTGTCTCATCCCAAGATAATAAGTTTTTTGAGCTAGTCAATGCACAAACCTATCTGTTTTGTATCAACTCTTTTCTCCGTGATGCTCCAAAGTACATAGTGCATTTTATTGAACTTATCACATGCAAATAAGGTGTACATGAGTCTTCAATAAGCTCAAGGGCTAGTCTTGTGCTAGTTGGTTGGACCAAACTTTCTCACTTCACAACTCACTTTTCTACCTCCTACAAGCTTCTCCAAGTTCTTTTAGTGGTGTCAAAGCTAGATCAAGATGGGTGATGGGTTTCCCTCAATGATTGAAAATCTTGATTTACACAACTACGTGGCTTGGAAAATCAAAATGGAGGCCTATTTGCAAGGTAGAAGACTTTATGGAATTGTAGCATGTGATGAAGCTATGCCTATTCCAATATCCAAAGGAGGACCTACACAAGAGAAGATGAATAAGCTCACACTTTGGTGCACAAGAGATGCTCAAGAAAGGTCATACATACTAAGATCTATCTCTGACTTTCTATTACCACATATTAGAGGATGCAAGACATCTCAAGAGACTCAGGTTGCCCTAGAGAATTTCTTTTCTGCTAGTACCAAAGCAAGAAAAAATCATCTTTGGAACGAGTTCAACAAAATGAAGAAGACACCTAAAGAAACCATCATAGAGTTTGTTACCAAGGTTAAGGAGGTTGTAGATTAGCTAGCATCATTGCAGATCTCATTGAAGAATAGGCTATCATGAGACAAATTCTTAATGGGATTCAAAGTGATAAGCAATGGCAATCCTTCACCACGGCTTATAATCTCATCATGGATGTGCAAACTCTAGAACTCAACATCTTTCTTCGACAACTCTTCAATCAAGAGGCCAACAATAGCATAAAGGAAGGTAACTCCTATCATGGTAACTCAACTAGTGCTCTATATGGAGATAACAAGGATAAGAATTGAAAGGCAAGAAGAACAAAGAAGATGAAGAGATGACTTCCCAATGAAGCCAACTTTGCAAGCAAGAGCAAGTGGAAAGGAAAGAAGAAATGACCAAGCATGACAAAGCCAAAGGTCAGAATGTTCAACCTTCTGCCATTTGTAATTAGTCCAACCACACCACTCAAAATTGTTGGTTTAGTGGGAAGACCCAGAAAGGAAGTGGAAAGAGGTGGATATGGTGGCAATAGAGGTAGAGGTGGACACAAATTCAACAATAACAATAGAGGACATAACAGAAGGGACTACAATGATTATTTTGAAGATCAATCACATGAAGACTAATTGTTTCTAATGAATATTAGCCACAAAGAAGGTAAAGAAGATGATCATTTTTTCTATGTAGATTCAGGATGTTCAAATCATGTTGCAAGAAACATTGCTCTTCTTTCTGATTTGGAAACTCCAAAGCACAGACACGAAATGCAAATAGGGGATGATACAAAGCACAATCTGGAGAAGATTGGTAATGCTAAAGCTTCCAATGGTAGGAATAAAATTCTAAGGTTCTCTATGTACCCACTATCACTAAAAACCTAATAAGTGTAGGTCAAATAATGGAAACATGCTTGCAAGTTAGGTTCACCCAACATGGAGCTTTTTCTAGAATATCTATGTCAAGGCCTTAAGAAGATAGCTAGAGGTTAAAAGCGTGGTAGGCTCTTTACTTTTGAAGTAGGAGAAACAAAGAACATAGATCTATTCACTTTTGGGTCTCAAACCCTAAGTGAGCTTGAAGTGTGGCATAAGAGACTTGTTCATGTGAATGAAAGAACCTTGAAAGATATATACAAAGATCAAAGTATTCTAGGATTGCAAAACATATAAAAGCAACACATGATCAATAGATGTGATGCATGTAAGATTGGGAAGGCACAAAGACAAGCATTCAAACAAAAAGGCTACATCCAAAACAACTTATTGGGACTTCATATGTACAGATGTATGGGGACCAAGTTAAGAACCTTCATTGGCAGGATCAAGGTATTATGTTGTTGGTGCATACCAATCACCAATTGAAGGCTTGGAAGACCAAATGATGAAGGAAGAATCAATTCCTAAAGTGTGGAAGAAGATTACATTCAGAGGACAAGAGAAGTGTACACATATGTACATTAGCATAGTCATAGATGACTTAGATCATTTTGTTCAGTAAGAATTATGTACAAATTATCTATAAATACCTTGAGAAAAGTCGGGGCATGTATGAGAGCTTATGTGACATTAGTTAGAAGTCAAGAATGAGGGAGATAGAATTCAAGAGATAGAGGAAAGTGAGTTTGTGTTAGCTCTCATCACTCAGTTGTAATTTTTCTGAGTTAATGAAGAAATATTGCGCCCGATCTTTTCGTGTCTGCTCCTTCTGTGTTTGATCATTTGTGAAATCCTTTTGACGATATCTAAGTTGTTAGTTAATGAGCCTGTGACCTGAATTTCAGAGTCCAATTGTAAACAGGCTAGGAGAATTGTGAGTAGGAACATTCATATGTATTGAATGTCTACAGTTGTCTGAAACAGGCGCAAATTTCGTGTTTAATCTTTTGGTCAGTGCTCACTCCATAGTTTAAAGTTTTGTGCAAGCAAGCACTTAATCTTTAAGTTGGAAGGTGATCTACTCGTGGCTAAAAGCATTTAGCAAAACGGGTTAGATATTGTGAGAATCAAAGTTAAGAAGTTAGGGATGTCTGAATCGAATTTTCAGAAGTATAGTTTCTGACATAGGTAACTTGAGAAGTTGATTTCTCAAGCTACACTTAATCTTTTGAAGAGATTCAACTTGGAATAGATGCGTAATCTCTAGGAGATGATTCGTACAAAGTTTCATCAAAAACTTTACAGAGTTGATAGGTCAATGTGAAGAAATACTGCAGCAGACTTTTTCTGTGTATCATCCTCTTCACAGAATTGTTAATTTTTGATAGCTAGTAATTGATCTTTTAAATGTGTGAAAGGTTTTGACTTATTCTTGGTATAGAGGTGCTCTAATCACAAGAATAGGTTGTTCTTTTGGAGATTAACACTCTCCATCAGTGGTATCAGAGCAGGAGACATCAATTTGAAGAAAGGAGGATCCCGACTGCTGCAGATTCAAGAGATTCAACACTTGAAGGACTAAGGAGTGAAAGCTTGGAGTTAAAGCTCGAGGAGAAGATTATTTGACATCAAGAAAGGCAAAAGGAGTTCAATTCGAAGTAAAGTACATACATTGTTTGTAAAGCTTGAAGTTTCAATACACAGGTGGATACAAGATGGGAGAAAGCTTGCAGATTGATAAGCTAGATAGGGAGAAACTATCCAGCATGGTCCATGAGGATGGAAGCACACCTCATGAGCAAAGATCTTATATCATTTATTACAGGAGATGAAGAAAAACCAGAATTTGCAGATCCAAGTATTCCTACTAGGGAAGAACTTTGCAATGTTGAAGACTTGGATGAGAAAGGATGCTCAAGCAAGGAGTATCATCTACATGGCTGTAAATGATTACCTTCTACCTCACATCAGAGGTTTAGAAAGTGCTACAGATGTTTGGAATGCCTTGGAAGAGCATTTCCAAAATACAAACTAAGTCAAGGAAGTCCTCACTATGGGCTGAGTTCACAACCTTCAAGAAGAAGAGCTCACAATCAATTTCAGATTATGTGGCAAGGATGAAAGATATTGCAGATAGCTTGGGAGCAGTGGATGAAGATATTGAAGAGGAAAAGTTGGTAAGACAAATACTTACAGGTCCTAAGAGGTGATGAGAAGTGGAAGCCTTTTATATTATCCATAGAGTTGTCACTTGATCACTTTACTCCTGACCTTAATCAATTGCTAGGACACATGCTAACCTTTGAGCAGGATCTTAAAGGAGACAATGATAGAAGTACAAGTCAAGCTATGTACTCCAAAGACAAGAAAAGAATGGCAAGGGAAAGCAATCAAATGATGATGAAGGGAATTCAAATCAAGCCAACTTCACAAAAGGGAAGACAAATTTCAGAGGTAAAGGAAGAGGAGGTAAGAACAAAGATAATGCTAAAGCTTGTTGGATTTGTGGCAGAACAAATCATTTGGCAAATGATTGTTGGTATAACAATCAAAGTGGAGGATACAACAATCAGAATTATAGTCAAAGAGGTAGAGGAGGCAGAAACCAAAGAGGTAATTTCAGAGGAAGAGGTGGTAGGACATCATATGGTAGAGGAGGTGGAAGAAACTTCCAATCTCAGTCCTACAACAATAATTATTACAATTATGCATCAGATCAGAAGGATGACATGACTCTTATCTTGAATGCAACTCATGAATCAATGGGAGAAGATCAAAGAGTGTTTTATATTGACTCAGGGTGCAGCAACCATCTGAGTGGGAATCTATCTTTGATGACTGATATGGAAGCAAGGGTGAATGGACATACAGTCCAAACAGGTGACAATACCAAACATAAAGTGGAGAGCATTGGATCAGTGAAGACAAAGAGTGGAAGTACACTTCTGAGCAAGGTACTTTATGTCCCTACTATTCCTAAAAATTTGATAAGTGTAGGGCAAATTGTGGAGAAAGGATATGAGGTAAGATTCACAAATGATGGTGTTTATGTACAAGATCCAAATCAGGGATATAGAACCATAATTGCAGGTAAAAAGGAGGGAAGATTGTTTACTCTCAAAGTCCAAGGTAATGTGGGACATGCATTGTTTACCTATGGAGGTCAAAAGGTATCTGAATTAGACCTATGGCATAAAAGGCTAGGTCATTTCAATGAGAGAGCTATAAAGGAGATGTCAAAGAATCAGGTGGTGCTTGGATTGCCAAATATTGAAGGGCAACATATGGTGTACAAGTGTGAAGCTTGTCAATTAGGTAAAGCACATAAGAGTTCTCTATAACAAAACAGGATACAAATATTCAAATATGCTTGAATGGTTCATACAGATGTATGGGGTCCCCTCAAGGGACTATAGCATAAATGGATCCAGATATTATGTGTTGTTTGTTGATGATGCAACCAGGTGGATTACTTTGTATGTAATCAAGGATAAATCAGAAGTCTTCAAGACATTCAAACATTTCCATGCTTATGCAGAAAGGATCACAGGACAAAAGCTAAAGAGGTTAAGATCAGATGGAGGGGGGAGAGTATTTCTCAAAGAGTTTGATGATTATTTGTGGAATGCAGGGTATCAAAAGAGAAGTGACTTGCAGGTACTCCCTCAACAAATGGAGTAGCAGAAAGGAGGAATAGGACTCTTGTAGAGTTTGCAAGAGCCATGATGAAGGAAAAGAATTGTCCAAATTACTTATGGGCAGAGGCCATTAATACTGCACATACCTTGTGAATAGGTTGCCTTGCAAAGCTTTGGATGGAGGAACCCCTTATGAAGCATGGTGGGGTAAGAAGCCTAGTCTTGATCATTGCAAAGTATTTGGATGTATTGCATATGCTTATGTTCCTTCACAATTAAGACAATAAGCTAGAACCAAGAGGCAGAGAAGTATGTGTTTATTGGATATGATGATAGACAAATGGGTTACAGGTTGTGGAGTCCATCCACAAAGCAATTTCTTGTTACTAAAGATGTGACATTTGATGAGCAAAATGTGTGGTATTCAGGATCACCAAATGAGTATACAGGTGTTGAAGAAATTCAAAGGAAAGGAAAGGCAAAGGTAAAAGTTTGTGAAGAAATTGTTGATGAAGTTGACTCTAGATGTAGAGTGCAGGATCATGTAGAAGAAGGGCCAAGATTTGATCCAGAATCAAATGAGGCTGAAACTTCAAGAAGTGCAGAAATCAGGAGATCTACAAGAGAAAGGAAAGAGCCTATAAGGTATAGTTATGATACATCTTTTCTAACAACAAAAGATTATGCCTACATTGTGAAAACAGAAGAAGATCCAACTACTTATGAAGAAGCCAAAGGTAAACAGAATTGGGAGAAGGCAATGCAAGAAGAGTATGATGCTCTACTTGAAAATGAAACTTGGGAATTAGTACCAAGACCAAAGAATCAGAAAGTCATTGGATGCAAGTGGGTATATAAAACAAAGAGGTTTGCAGATGGTAAGGTGTCTAGATATAAGGCTAGACTTGTGGTCAAAGGTTATGCCCAAACTTATGGGGTAGATTATGATGAAACCTTTAGTCCTGTTGCTAAGATGTCTACAATTAGGACATTGATTGCTATTGCTACTTGCAAGGGATGGAAATTGTCACAATTGGATGTGAAGAATGCATTTCTTAATGGTTACATTGCAGATGAAGTATATATGGAGCAACCAGAAGGCTTTATGGAATCAATTGGATCAGATTATGTGTGTAAGCTCAAAAGAGCTTTATATGGGTTGAAACAAGCCCCAAGAGCTTGGAATTATAGATTGGTCAAGTTCTTGAATGAATGTGGATTTCAAGCATCAAAGGCAGATAGTAGCTTGCTAGTGAAGGCAAGTGAAAATGGATATATTTACATGTGCATTTATGTTGATGATATTATTGTTACAGGAACAGATGCTCAAGGAATCAATGAACTCAAGAAGCAAATAGAGAAGGAGTTTAAGATAAGTGATTTGGGAAACTTATCTTATTTTTTAGGAATGCAGATTGTGTATACTCAACATGGAGTATATGTTTCACAAGAGAGATACTTGAAGAATCTTCTAGTCAAGTTTAACATGGAAGATAGCAGGACCTCAACTACACCATTGGAGGTAAATCATAAATTGAGCAGGTATGGAGGTGAAGAGTTCAATGATATGAAGAAATATCAGAGTTTGGTAGGTAGTTTAATCTATGCTACCTTGACAAGACCAGATCTATCATATGCAGTAGGTGTGTTGTCACAATTCATGCATTGTCCAAAGAAGACTCATTGGATTGCAGCCCAAAGGGTACTCAGATATATCAAAGGAACCCTACGTGAAGGTTTGTATTATGGTTTCACTTCTGACACAAGAATCAAAGTGTTTAGTGATGCAGATTGGGCAGGTGACTCAGATGATAGAAGGTCTACCCATGGATATCTATGTTATGTTGGAGACAAGTTAGTGTCTTGGTGTTCAAAGAAGCAACATACAGTTGCTTTATCATCCACAGAAGCTGATTATAAGGGAATGGTAGAAGCTGCAAAGGAAGTGATATGGTTGAAGACCTTGATGAAAAGTTTTGAGATTGATCATAGTACTCCAATAATTTTTGGAGACAATATGAGTTCTTTGTATTTGGCAGCTAACCCTGTTTTTCATGCCAGGACTAAGCATATAGAGATTCAGTATCATTTCTTGAGGGAAAAGGTACTAGATAAAGAGATTGAAGTAATGTACACTCCAACAAAAGAACAGGTGGCAGATATGATGACAAAGAGTTTGGATGGACCTAAGTTACAAAGGTTCAAAGACATGGCAAGTATCAAGAAGACAGAGAAAACCTCAATTGATGATTGAGGGGAGCTGTTGGTGCATACCAATCACCAATTGAAGGCTTGGAAGACCAAATGATGAAGGAAGAATCAATTCCTAAAGTGTGGAAGAAGATTACATTCAGAGGACAAGAGAAGTGTACACATATGTACATTAGCATAGTCATAGATGACTTAGATCATTTTGTTCAGTAAGAATTATGTACAAATTATCTATAAATACCTTGAGAAAAGTCGGGGCATGTATGAGAGCTTATGTGACATTAGTTAGAAGTCAAGAATGAGGGAGATAGAAGTCAAGAGATAGAGGAAAGTGAGTTTGTGTTAGCTCTCATCACTCAGTTGTAATTTTCTGAGTTAATGAAGAAATATTGCGCCCGATCTTTTCGTGTCTGCTCCTTCTGTGTTTGATCATTTGTGAAATCCTTTTGAGGATATCTAAGTTGTTAGTTAATGAGCCTGTGACCTGAATTTCAGTCCAATTGTAAACAGGCTAGGAGAATTGTGAGTAGGAACATTCATATGTATTGAATGTCTACAGTTCTCTGAAACAGCGCAAATTTCGTGTTTAATCTTTTGGTCAGTGCTCACTCCATAGTTTAAAGTTTTGTGCAAGCAAGCACTTAATCTTTAAGTTGGAAGGTGATCTACTCGTGGCTAAGCATTTAGCAAAACGGTTAGATATTGTGAGAATCAAAGTTAAGAAGTTAGGGATGTCTGAATCGACTTTTCAGAAGTACAGTTTCTGACATAGGTAACTTGAGAAGTTGATTTCTCAAGCTACACTTAATCTTTTGAAGAGATTCAACTTGGAATAGATGCGTAATCTCTAGGATGATTCGTACAAAGTTTCATCAAAACTTTACAGAGTTGATAGGTCAATGTGAAGAAATACTGCAGCAGACTTTTCTGTGTATCATCCTCTTCACAGAATTGTTAATTTTTGATAGCTAGTAATTGATCTTTTAAATGTGTGAAAGGTTTTGACTTATTCTTGGTATAGAGGTGCTCTAATCACAAGAATAGGTTGTTCTTTTGGAGATTAACACTCTCCATCATATGTTTCATTTATTGATGACCATAGTAGATGGACTATTCTTTACTTTATCAAGATTAAGAATGAAGTGTTTTGATTGCTTCAAAAAGTATCTTGCACATGTGGAGAATCATATAGGTAGATCACTCAAGAAGCTTATATCTGATGGAGGGGGAGAATACTTCTACAAAGAGTTGGATGTGTTTCTTGCAAGACATATGTATCAAAAGGGAAG
>MU263112.1:0-49259 GCA_020310875.1 Ceratopteris richardii | reverse complement strand
CCCCCCCCCCCCCCCCCCCCCCCCCCCCCCCCCCCCCCCCCCCCCCCCCCCCCCCCCCCCCCCCCCCCCCCCCCCCCCCCCCCCCCCCCCCCCCCCCCCCCCCCCCCCCCCCCCCCCCCCCCCCCCCCCCCCCCCCCCAAAAAAAAAAAAAAAGAAAACCAGTAAAAATGTTGATCCATTAAATATATTGAACTTCCAACACATAAGACCATTCCTTTTGATTACTTACAAATACATCCAAATATGACGTATACCAATCCTCATTGAAAAATAGAAGGAACAAAATCTCCCAAGGACAGATATTGGGATAAGATAAACTTGTGAGTTGTGATCAGAGTTGCCAAAAATCATCATCCATTTCAAACAACAATGGACTCAAAGCTTTATGGCTTTATGTGATAGGTCTAGATAAATCATATACAACATTGCAAAGTCATCTCATCAGCAATATCGATGCATAATAATAAGTCCTATTTACATGTAGATATATTCAATGCCCAATCTATTTTTGTCTATCGAATCACATTGTCTAAATGACATGACAATGAGTGATGCAATGAATCATGCAAATAATTCCTATTTACATGTAGATCTAGAAAAATCATATACAACATTGCAAATTCATCTCATCAGCAAATATAGATGCATAATCAGTTCAATATAATATATAAGGATGCAAGAAATTTTGTATGTGGAGCTTTGGTGGGTTTTATACTCTTTATCCTCTTTCCTCACCAACATTTGAAAACTTGATAATCTTGTGATTTTTTGGTGGTGGTTTTTTAGGGAATTTTTTGATGTTTTATGTGATTGTTTAGTTACCATATGCAAGCACATGTAATAAAGTAAGTCTAAGATCTAGGGATCCGACTGCTTTAGACAAATCTGAAATCGAATACCGTTTGGTCACTTGTCTGTAGGACCAAAGATCTCAAGAATAGACTCAAGCATAAGTTCATGTGCTCTCATATTCAAGTGATCCACTTAGCTTAGTGGTTAAGTCTCCTGGTTGTGAAGGAGGAGGTCTTGAGTTCAATCCCCATGAGGAGCATGGGGAGAGAGTTTTTTCCCAAAGAGCTCTAGAGCCTTCTAAACTCAAGTTAAGGTGAGTTAACTTGAGTTCAGTGGACTTAACTCGAGAGGCGAGTACACCAACCACTAGTGGACTCTAGTGGTAGTTATGAAAGGAGTGGAGGAGATTGCACATGCACTTGTGGAATCTAGTTACATTTGTGGTCCTCGTTGGTTTAAGCAGCTATATATACAGGCATAAGGTTGGGAGGAGAGTCATCTCTCTAGGTGGTCGTAATCCTTAGGTTGTTGCATTAACTTGAGTTAGAAGGCTCTAGAGCTCTTTGGGCAAAACTCTCTCCCCATGCTCCCCATGGGGATTGAACCCAAGACCTCCTCCTTCACAAACATGAGACTTAACCACTAGGCTAAGTGGATCACTTGAATATGAGAGCACATGAACTTATGCTTGAGTCTATTCTTGAGATCTTTGGTCCTACAGACAAGTGACCAAATGGTATCCGATTTCAGATCTGTCTGAAGCAGTCGGATCCCTAGATCTTAGAATTACTTTATTACATTCTTCCCCCCTTGGAAAAGATTTTTGTCCTCGAAAATAGAGCTATATACATACTGTAGGCATCCTCCGAGACTCATGTTCTAAAATTGGAAGAACATGGTCATGTTCTAGAACTGGAAGAACATGTCTAATCTCTGTGGTGACGTCCCTGCCCAAATGATTCAAAACACTGTCTGGTCTTGCACCGTGATGAACTAGTCAAAGTACAAAGTAGTGAATGAATAATAGTAGTCAAAGTAGGGGGGAAGAATGTAATAAAGTAAGTCTAAGATCTAGGGATCCGACTGCTTCAGACAGATCTGAAATCGGATACCGTTTGGTCACTTGTCTGTAGGACCAAAGATCTCAAGAATAGACTCAAGCATAAGTCCATGTGCTCTCATATTCAAGTGATCCACTTAGCCTAGTGGTTAATTCTCATGGTTGTGAAGGAGGAGGTCTTGGTTTCAATCCCCATGGGGAGCATGGGGAGAGAGTTTTGCTCTAGAGCCTTCTAACTCAAGTTAAGGTGAGTTAACTTGAGTCTAGTGGACTTAACTCGAGAGGCGAGTACACCAACCACTAGTGGACTCTAGTGGTAGTTATGAAAGGAGTGGAGGAGATTGCACATGCACTTGTGGACTCTAGTTACATTTGTGGTCCTCGTTGGTTCAAGCAGCTATATATACAGGCATAAGGTTGGGAGGAGAGTCATCTCTCTATCACGTGGTGGTTGTAATCCTTAGGTTGTTGCAGCACATGGGAAGAGAAATGAAGTTGAGGTTTATATCCATAATATACATAAATTTGAAGCCAATAAAGGACACATTCTTGATAGAAGGGAAGTGTACTGAAATTGTTGGCAATTTTTACGAAATTTCACTTAAAGTTCAGGCTAAAGTTTGCTTCAAGAATCTTATTGCTCATAATGTATGACCTTCGATCACAAAAGCAAAAGGAAAAGAAGAAGAAGCAACAAGATGACTATGGAAAGAATAAGGACAAAGAGCCGGAGGAGCAAAAAACTTTCAAGAGGCAAGGAAAAGATCACTTGGACATTGCTCCTTTGAGAGGGATGCAAAACATGCAAGGAGGGATCTTTATGCCCTCAGTTAGGGTATCAAATGATGTTCAAATTCATTGATTTTTGATTTATACCTATTTTTTGGAGCTTGTACAGCAAGTTTATCCCTTTAATTTCAAGAATCTCTATCCAAATAGAGTTTGAAGAGCTTCCAAAGTCTGCCTTGCAAACATAGTTTCTAGTTGGTGATCGCATAGCAAACAGTAGTTATATCTTGCAAGCCTTCTGATGACATAAAGATCACTAGAATTGGAGGAGTTTTGATTGTTTAGCATCAAGGAACAATTCTCAATAGTATCTTTTGGTGGTGCTTGGCATGTCATTGGCAACTTCATCAACAACCTTTTGGTGGGGAAATGTTTCCAAATTCAGCATGGAAGTGTATTTCCACATCCTATCTTCCATTATGCTCTATAAATTATTGGCAAGGTCTAACAAAACCTCAATTGTTAGTTTAAATTTAGTTCTACTTTTTGAATATTATTGTAGCCACACTATTTGTAAGTGTATAATTTTGTATAGGGGTTTGCCTATAAGGGAACCATATGTATTGTTTATGTTCTTGACGAGGAGGTAGATTGAGCCTACCTTAAACTCCAGTTGGATGTAATTCTTGGGTAGAGGGACCGAGTGTATCTCAAAGGGAACGGGCATGGGTTTGTGCACATGCACCGCTTTTACTCTTGCTTTTGTTGACTCTCTTTGCATAGATGCACCATGATAGCATAGGGACACTTATGTGCGTGTCAATGAGTATGAAGACATATACTATGCTCATAGATATAGGCATGGTAAATTTTATTAGTCTAATTGACTGATTGGAAGAAACTCAAGAACAAGGTATTTAATGCTAAGATACCTTAATTAATTGAGATTTTTTTTTTTTTTGCATTTGCAAGTTGAATGGTTAAGAGCAAGTAACTCAAGAAACTCAAGAACAAGATATGGTAAGATGCCTTAATCAATTAATGTATAAGAAATTGCAAGTTTCATGAAATTTTAAGCATTTGTAAGTTGAATAGTACCTCCAATAGAGTTGATACGAAAGACTTCAAAGAATGCACAAGAGAAAATGATGATCTTTCTCAAATAGTATGCAAAAATATAGGTATAAGAAAAATTGTTAGGAATATATGCTTGTCTCAAGTATAGAGGACCATTTCCTTCAAAAAAGCCTTAGAAAGAGTACACATAAGTGTTGATTTAGGTAGTGATGTGTGTGAACACAATAGAACTGCCGGGGCACTTTTTTCCCTCTTTAGGAGGTTTTTTTTTCCGGCTTGTATGTATGCCTATAACAGGTCACTTTTTTCAGTCTTTAGGAGGTTTTTTTTTTCCCGACTTGTATATAACGGGTCACTTATCTTTGTGCATTCTCTTGGTAATACATTCAGTATTGTGTGTTGTGCTCCAAGCTTCTTCTTCTTCCTTGTGATATTTGCGTGCTTCCGTAGACCTCAAAATCCAATCAGAGCAGGTTGTCGCTTCATCTAGGGTGTCATCGACACCCCTCCAGTCACAGTCTCAGAATCGCACAAAAATTGGTGAGCATACTCAAGGCGATTATGAGTTCAAAACAACTTTGCTGTGTGGTGTCAAAATCGCGATCTAAGCTCATTTCAACCTCTGAACACACTATCGTAGCACTTGTTTAGGCAATTTTATCTCTTTGTGCTAAAGATATATACATGTTTGGGTTTACTAGTAAAAGCGCCTCGAAGTCTGCTACACGTTTAACAGAGCTCAACAGGGTATTTCTATTCAACTTTTTAGGATACTATCATTTTTTTGCATCAGGGTATTTTAGTCCGTGGCCATGGCTGAAAGTAGTAATGTATTCCATATGTTGGCTCCTGAGGATAATTTGGATGGTACCAATTACCCATTATGGTCTTATATGATACGTCATGTATTGGTTGCAAAAGGAATGTGGAATATTGTGCAGGGTGTTGAAAAACGTCCTATTACACCTGCAAATAAAGTTATTGAAGGTGATACAAATGGCATTGAAGATGGTGATATTCTTCAGGTTGTTGTTCGTGTTGCGATTCCTGTTGCACCTATTGTAGAACAACTTCATTGGGATGGAATAGATGCTCTGACACATGCATTGGTAGCCTTGTCTGTCAAACATGCCATTATTCCTCACATTTGCTCCTGTGAAATAGCAAAGGATGCTTGGGATACACTTATCACTTTATACTAGGCAAGGAATGAGGCTCGTGTTTCTTACCTTCGAAAACAGTTGGAGAGTGAGCACATGAATGAAGGAAATTTCATGGATATTTTTTTTATCAAAGATCAAATATTTGAAGGAGCAATTGATTTCTGTTGATGAACTCTTGCCTGACAATTCACTTATGCAGATTGTTATGAATGGTCTTCAAGATTCATATCAGAGTTTTGCTTCTACTCTTCAATTGATGATGAAAAGCAATCCAAATTCCTTAACATTTGTGGAATTAGTCTCTGTTCTGTTGTAGGAAGATCAATCTGGGTAGAACAGGTCCATTATGCGTGTTATAGATCAAGATTTCCTAGCTAGTGAGAAGGGTAAAGGTAAATGGAGCTCATCTACTAGTAAACAGATATCTACTTAATGCACAATCAAAGAAGGATAACAGAGACAAGAAGAAAACAAAAAAACAAAAATTATTTTGCAAATATTGTAAAGGAAATGATCATGTCATAAAGGTGTCCAAAATTGGCAGCAAAAGAGGCAAAGAAGAAAGAGGCTCAAATGGTTGTTGCAAAGGCCTCTACACCCAAAACAGAGTCTGCTAATCTTGTGCAAAATGAAAACTGTGCATTTACTAGTGTTTGCAGTTATGACCCATTTCTCATGAACATTGTATATTTGTAGTTTGGTACTCTGATAGTGGGGCAACCAAATATATTACCCCATAGCGCAGTTTCTTCACTTCATTAGAGCCCGGCCCTACAAGGAATACTATCACATGCGCCAACAACTCCTCTTATCCTGTCATGGGAGTTGGTAAGATCATTCTGACTACTGCTGATGGTAGTTCTTTTACATTGTCAGATGCTTTATTTGTGTTAGGGATCAAGAAAAATATGTTATCAGTTTGAGCATTAGCCAAGATCCGCTTAGATGTGAAATTTATTGATGACAGATGTACAGTTCATGATCTATCAAATGGTGATGTCATTATTGCTTTTGGCATTTTATGTCATGGGTTGTATAAGCTCATAGACTATGAAAAATCTATGAATGATTCAACATATGCAGTACATGATTGTGAGGCTATGTTAAATGCAAAGCTTTGGCATGCACACTTTGGTCATTTAAATTTTGCTAGTTTGCTATGCCTATAGAAATTTGAAATAGTGTCCTCACTGCCCAAACTTGAGGCACCTGGTAAACATATCCATGAAGGTTGTATTTTGGACAAAATGAAGCATTCCTCCTTCCCAAAAGATGGTTTAGTACGAGCTACTCAGAAATTTCAGCTTGTTCACAATGATGTTTATGGTCCTATGCTAACACCTTCTTTTGGGAATTATCTTTACTTTGTGAACTTGATTGATGATTTTTCCAGGCATGCATGGGTATATCCATTGAAAGCAAAGTATGAAATGTTTATATGCTTCAAACCATTTCTAGTTTTGGCTAAAACTTTGTAACCATGTAAAATGGGCACCCTTTGTTTTGATCGAGGGGAGGGGATACATATGTCTTTTGATTTTAATACATTTCTCACTGAACGTGGAATAAAACATCAGCATATAGTGCCGTATACACCTCAATAGAATGGAGTTGCTAAAAGAAAGAACATATCACTTATGGATATGGTGAGGTGTATGATCAAGAGTCAGGCTTTACCACATAGTTTCTGGCTTGAGTTGTTATGTGTGTAGCATATGTACTTAACAGGTGTCGCACTAAAACATTGCAGTCTCTCACTCCATATGAGACTTGGCATGGTCACAAGCCATCTGTTTCTCACATGCATGTCTTTGGTTGTCTGGCATATGCATTAGTGCTTGAATAATGATGCAAGAAATTGGATGATAAAGTAGTGAAATGTATTTTTGTTGTGTACATTTCTGAAAGAAAAGGCTATCTTCTCTATCATCCATAGATCAAATGCAATTTGGTTGGCCATGATGTAGTTTTTGTGGAAGATGTTATTCAGCTATTACTTTCATGTACGAAGGAGACATCAGTTAGCTCCAAAGACATGTATGACACTTTGCTTCCTCTTTTTACAGGTAGACAATTTAGTGCTAGTCCAAATGAGGCAATTTCTCAGCCTTTACAAGTTTCACATGATGATACAAAACATTCCATTTCTAATGCATATTTACTGTTGGAGTTAGACTTCTACGGAAGCACGCAAACAGCACAAGGAAGAAGAAGAAGCTTGGAGCACAACACACAATACTGAATGTATTACTAGAGAATGTACAAAGATAAGTAGCCCATTAGGGCAATAGGCGTATATACAAGCCGAGGGAAAAAAACCTCCTAAAGAGGGAAAAAAGTGCCCCGACGGTCCTAGTGTGTTCACACACATCACTACCTAAATATATCAACAAATCCCCCCTAGGAGTGATGCGGTGAACAAGGAGCTGGCACTCATGTATAAGGAAGTGCCAAGCTATGTGGAAATCACTCCACAAAAGGAAGTAAGCCCAAAGCTTTGCAGAAAGCTTCAAACTTCTCCCTAGGCAGAGCCTTCGTGAAAAGGTCTGCTATGTTCTCTTGCATGGGCACATATGCCAAGCTGATCTCCCCAGCCAAAAACCTCTCCCTGACATAGTGATAATGCACCTCAATGTGCTTAGTGCGAGCATGGAACACACGGTTCCTCGCAACTGCCAATGTGCTCTGACTGTCAGTGAAGATGGTGGTGACAGAAGACTGGCCAACACCCAAATAAGCAATAAGGCATCTGAGCCACACACACTCAACAGTTGCTGTGAAAGCTGCCCTATACTCAGTCTCACAACTGGAAGTGGCCACAGTAGGCTGCTTCTTGCTCAACCAAGATATACATGAACTACCAAGCATGAAGCAAAAACCACTGGTGGAAACACGAGTGTCATAGCAACCAGCCCAATCTGAGTCAGAAAAAGCATGCAAATCTGGCAGTAGTGATCCCCCCTTGGGATAAAACAACCCAAGTAGCCGAGTACCACTCAAGTAACAAAAAATGCGCTTAACCGCCTTTCAATGTGTGACTCCTGGGCAATGCATAAACCTGCTCACTGTGAGACAACAAACTGAATATCCGGCCGAGTAATGCATAAATATATCAAGCATCCAACAACCTGCTGATAGAGAACAACATCAAATGCATCTCCAGCATCATGAAGACTCAATCGTAAACCTGTCTCCATAGGAGTAGCAATAGGCTTACAGTCTTCAAGGCCAAAACGCTGCAATAATGTGTCAATATATTTCGTTTGACACAAAGCCATCCCACCATCAACTTGCATAAACTGAATGCCCAAATAGTGATGCAAATGCCCCAAACCAGACATCTCAAATGAGGCATGCAAATCAGCCTAAAATTAGCAATATGCTTCTCAATAGGACCAGTGAGCAGCATGTCGTCAACATAGACAACAATGGTCAGAAGCACATCATTAGCATGCTTAACATATAAGGTGCTTTCAGTTGGACTGTTCTCAAAACCATGTGCAATCAGATAGGCATGTATCTTCTCATACCAAGCACTTGGTGCTTGCTTTAAACCATATAATGCCTTCTTTAACCTGCACACCTGGTTTTCATGCCCTTTCTACACAAAGCCACGGGGCTGAAAAACATACACTTCTTCATGTAAGTCACCATTCAGAAATGCTGTTTTAATGTCCAATTGATGTACATTCCAACCATGATGGGCTGCAAGTGCACAAATGCTCCGAACAATAGTCATACGACATGTAGGTGCAAAGGTCTCATCAAAATCAATGCCTCTTTCCTGCGCATAACCCTTTGCAACAAGCCTAGCCTTATACCTGTCAACTGTACCATCAGGTTTACGCTTCAGCTTGTATACCCACTTAGTGCCAATGGCCTTCTTACCAGGAGGCAAGTCACATAAAGACCATGTACCATTTTTCATTATAGCATCATATTCAGATTGCATAGCAGCCATCCAATTTTTTGAATTTTGTGCTTCATCAAAAGAAACAGACTCATTCTCATCACAGAGACTAGACGCAGCCATAGCATAGCAATCTGATGCAAAGGAGGCACTATGAGAGCCTGAACGAGTACGATATGACAAAGGTGCATCTAATTTGCTGTCACATAAAGTCTACACCAGCCATTTTGGCATAGTTTTGGCCTGCTCAATATCAGCTCTCTAATCAACAAGTGCATCATGTAAATCTGCATCAGAAATGGAATGATCTACATCATCATATGAAACGTGCAAAGGTTGAGAAGTTGCCTCATTAGGACCAGCACTAAACTGTCCACCTGTAAAAAGAGGCATCAAAGTATCATACATGTCTTTGGAACTAACAGATGTCTCCTTGGTACATGAAAGGAATGGCTGAATAGCATCTTCCACAAAAACAACATCACGGCTAACCAGAATGCGTTTAGTCTGTGGATGATATAGACGATAGCCTTTACTTTCAGAACTGTACCCAACAGAAATACATTTTACTGCCTTATCATCCAATTTTTGCGATGTTGTTCAGGCACTAATGCATATGCCAAACAACCAAAAACACGCAGATGAGCAACAGATGGTTTGCGGTCATGCCAAGCCTCATATGGAGTGATAGACTGCAGCGCTTTAGTGGGATACCTGTTAAGTACATATGCTGCACACATGATAGCCTCAAGCCAGAAACTATGTGGTAAAGCTTGACTCTTGACCATACACCTCGCCATCTCCATGAGTGACCTGTTCTTCTGTTCATCAACTCCATTATGTTGAGGTGTATACGGCACTGTACACTGGTGTTTTATCCCACATTCAGCCAGAAATGCATTAAAATCAGAAGACATATAATCCCCCCCTCGATCAGAACGGAGGGTGCCCATTTTACATGCTGACAGATTTTCAGCCAAAACCAAAAACTGTTTGAAGCACAAAAACACTTCGGACTTTGCCTTCAATGGATATACCCATGCATGCCTAGAAAAATCATCAATGAAAGTCACGAAGTAAAGATAGTTTCCAAAAGAAGGTGTCTGCATAGGACCACAGACATCACTATGTACAAGCTACAATTTCTGCATAGCTAGAACTGAACCATCTTTTGGAAAGGAGGAACGCTGCATTTTGCCCAAAATACAGCCTTCACATACATGTTTTCCAGGTGCCTCAAGCGTGGGCAAAGACGACACCATATCGGATTTCTACAGGCGTAGCAAACTAGCAAAATTCAGATGACCAAAGCATGCATGCCAAAGCTTTGCATCTGACATAGCTTGGGAATCATGAACTGCACATGCCGAATCATTCACAGATCTTTCATAGTCTATGAGCTTATACAACCCACGACATAAAATGCGAGAAGCAATAATAAGATCGCCATTTGACAGATCATGAACTGTACATCTGTCATCAACAAATTTCACAATCAAGCCAATCTTGGCTAATGCAGAAACTGATAACAGATTCTTCTTGATCCCTGGCACAAATAAAGCATCTGACAAGGTGAAAGAACTACCATCAGCAGTAGTCAGAATGATCTTACCAACTCCCATAACAGGATAAGAGGAGTTGTTGGCGCATGTGACAGTATTCCCTGTAGGGGCAGGCTCGAGTGAAGAGAAGAAACTGCGCTGCGAGGTAATATGTTTGGTCACCCCACTCTCAAAGTACCAAACATCTGAGTCCACTGCAGATATGCACTGCTCATGAGAAGATAGGTCAAAACTGCAAACAGTAGTAAACACCCATTCTTCTTCCTGCACAAGATTAGCAGACCCTGTTTTTGGTGTAGAGGCTTCTACAACAACAATTCCAACCTCCTTTTTCTTTGCCTCTTTTGCAGCCAGTTTTGGATAGTTCTTTATGATATGATCATTCCCTTTACAGTACTTGCAAAACAATTTCTGCTTTTCTGATTTCTTCTGATCTTTGTCCTGGTTCTTCGAATGTGCAGCATTTGCATATTTCTGCTTACTAGTAGAAGAGCTCCATTTTCCTTTGCCCTTCTGACTAGCCAAGAAAGCTTGATCTGCAACACGCATAATGGACCTGTTCTGTCTGGACTCATCTTCCTGGAATAGAACAGAAACTAACTCCTCAAATGATAAGGCATTCAGATTTCCTTTCATCATCAACCGAAGAGTAGAAGCAAAACTCTGATATGAATCAGGAAGACCATTCAGAACGGTCTGCATAAGTGAGCCATCTGGTATAACCTCATCAATAGAAATCAACTATTCCTTCAAATCTTTGATCTTCGTTAGGAAACTGTCAATAGAATCACCTTCATTCATGTGCTCACTCTCCAACTGTTTTCGGAGGTAAGCAACACGAGCCTCATTCCTAGCTTGGTACAATGTGGTAAGTGTATCCCAAGCATCCCTAGCTGTTCTGCAAGAGCGAATGTGAGGAATAATGGCACGTTTGACAAACAAAGCTATCAATGCATGTGCCTGGGCATCTCTGCCATCCCAACAAATTTGCTCTACAGTAGGTGCAACAGAAACAACAACACGAACAGGAATCTGCACAATATCATCTTCGACACTATCTTCATCAGCTTCAGCACCTGTATTCGTAGTACCTGTTGTTACAGGTGTAACAGGACGTCTTTCAACACCCTGCACAATGTTCCACAATCCTTTTGCAACCAATAGATGTCGCATCATATAAGCCCATAATGGGTAGTTGGTACCATCCAAATTATTCTCAATAGCCAACATACGGAATACATCACTGCTTTTAGCCATGGCCGGTGACTAAAATACCTTGATGCAAAAAATTGATTGTATCTCAAAAAGTTGAACAGAACTGCCTAGACGTGTTCTGCTAGACCTGTAGCAGACTTCGAGATGCTTAAACTGGCGAACAGAAATTGGTATATATCTTTGGTACAAAAAGACGAAATAGCCTTCACAAGCACTGCGATACTGCGTTCGGAGGCCGAAACGAGCTCAGATCGCGATTTCGGCACCACAAAGCGAAGCCGTTTTGATCTCGGAAACACCCTGAGTATGCTCACCAAAATTCATACGATTCTGAGACTGCAAACAGAGGAGTGTCGACGGCGCCCTAGATGAAGCGACGACCTCCTCTGATACCAAGTGTTGGAGTTAGACTTCTACGGAAGCATGCAAACAGCACAAGGAAGAAGAAGAAGCTTGGAGCACAACACACAATACTGAATGTATTACTAGAGAATGTACAAAGATAAGTAGCCCATTAGGGCAATAGGCGTATATACAAGACGAGGGAAAAAAACCTCCTAAAGAGGGAAAAAAGTGCCACGGTGGTCCTAGTGTGTTCACACACATCACTACCTAAATATATCAACATTTACATGATGTACTTATTAATGAGAGATGATATAGAGGAGGCAAAAACTATGCCTAAATGTCTAGAGAAAACTTTGCGAGATAGCAAATTAGATGCACCTCTATCATATGGCACTCGTTTAGGCTCTCATACTGCTTCTTTTGCATCAGATTGCTATGTTATGGCTGCCTCTAGTCTTTGTGATGAGAATGAGCCTCTTTTGTTTGATGAAGCACAAACTTATGAAAATTGGATTATGCAATCAGAATATGGTGCTATTGTGAAAAATGATACCTGGTCTTTATGTGACTTGCATCCTGGCAAGAAGACCATTGACACTAAATGGGTATACAACTTGAAGTGCAAGCCTAATGGAACAGTTGATAGGTATAAGACTAGGCTTATTACAAAAGTATGCTCAACAAAGAGGCATTGATTTTGATGAGACCTTTGCATCTACATGGCAAACGGCTACTGTTTGTAGCATTTGTGCACTTCTAGCTCATCACACTTGGAATGAACATTAGTTGGACATTAAAATTGCATTTTTAAATGATGATTTGCATGAAGAATTGTATGTTTTTCAACCCCATGGTTTAGTGCAAAAAGGGCATGAAAACAAATTGTGCAGGTTGAAAAAGGCATTATATAGTTTGAAACAAGCACCACATGCTTGGTATGAAAAGATACGTGCCTACTTCATTTCTTATACGTTAAGCGTGCAAATGATGTGTTTATGATCATTGTTGTTTATGTTGATGATGCTGGAGTTAGACATCTGCAGAAGCACACGAACAACAAAAAGAATAAGAAGGAGCTTAGAGCACAACACATAATACTGAATGTATTACCATTAGAATGTACAAAGATAAGTAGCCCATTAGGGCAATAGGCGTATATTCAAGCTGGGGGGAAAAAACCTCCTAAAGAGGGAGAAAAGTGCCACGACGGTCCTAGGGTCTTCACACGCATCACTACCTAAATATATCAATAAATCCCCCCTGGGAGTGATGCAGTGAACAAGTAGCTGGCACTCATGTATAAGGAAGTGCCAAGCTATGTGGAAATCACTCCACAAAAGGAAGTAATCCCAAAGCTTTGTGGAAAGCTTCAAACTTCTCCCTAGGCAGAGCCTTCGTGAAAAGGTCTGCAATGTTCTCCTACATGGGCACATATGCCAAGCTGATCTCCCCAACAGAGAACCTCTCCCTGACATAATGATAATGCATCTCAATGTGCTTAGTGCAAGCATGGAACACAGGGTTCCTCGCAACTTCCAATGCGCTCTGACTATCAATGAAGATAATGGTGCCAGAAGACTAACCAACACCCAAATCAGCTATAAGGCATCCGAGCCACACACACTCAATAGTAGCTGTGAAAGCTGCCCTATACTCAGCCTCACAACTGGAAGTGGCCACAGTAGGCTACTTCTTGCTCAACCAAGATATACATGAGCTACCAAGCATGAAGCAAAAGCCACTAGTGGACACATGAGTGTCATAGAAACTAGCCCAGTCTGAGTCAGAAAAAGCATGCAAATTTGGCGGTAGTGATCCCCCCTTGGGTTAAAACAACCCAAGTAGCCGAGTACCACTCAAGTGGCGAAAGATGCACTTAACCGCCTGCCAATGCTTGACACTTGAGCAATGCATAAACCTTCTCATCTGTGAGACAACAAACTGAATATTTGGCCGAGTAATGCATACGTAAATGAGGCATCCAACAACCTGCTGATAGAGGACAACATCAAATGCATCTTCAACATCATGAAGACTCAATCGTAAACCTGTCTCCATAGGAGTGGCAATAGGCTTACAGTCTTCAAGGCAAAAACGCTGCAATAATGTGTCAATATATTTCATTTGACACAAATCCATTCCACCATCAACTTGCATAAACTGAATGCCCAAATAGTGATGCAAATATCCCAAATCAAACATCTCAAATAAGGCATGCAAATGAGCCTTAAAATCAGCAATATGCTTCTCAATAGGACCAGTGAGCAGGATGTCATCAACATAGACAACAATGATCAAAAGCGCATCATTAGCACGCTTAACATATAAGATGCTTTCAGTTGGACTGTTCTCAAAACCATGTGCAATCAGATAGGCATGTATCTTCTCATACCAAGCACGTGGTGCTTGCCTTAAACCATATAATGCCTTCTTTAACCTGCACACTTGGTTTTCATGCCCTTTCTACACAAAGCCACGAGGCTGAAAAACATACACTTCTTCATGCAAGTCACCATTCAGAAATGCAGTTTTAATGTCCAACTCATGTACATTCCAACCATGATGGGCTGCAAGTGCACAGATGCTCCGAATAGTAGTCATACGACATATAGGTGCAAATGTCTCATCAAAATCAATGCCTCTTTCCTGTGCATAACCCTTTGCAACAAGCCTAGCCTTATACCTATCAACTGTTCCATCAGGCTTACGCTTCAACTTGTAAACCCACTTAGTGCCAATGGCCTTCTTACCAGGAGGCAAGTCACATAAAGACCGATTACCGTTCTTCATTATAGCATCATATTCAGATTGCATAGCAGTCATCCAATTTTTTGACTTTTGTGCTTCGTCAAATGAAATAGGCTCATTCTCATCACAGAGACTACATGTAGCCATAGCATAGAAATCTGATGCAAAAGAGGCATTATGAGAGCCTCATCAAGTACAATATGACAGAGGTGCATCTAATTTGTTGTCACGCAAAGTCTGCACGAGCCATTTTGGCGTAGTTTTTGCCTCCTCAATGTCAGCTCTGTCATCAACAAGTGCATCATGTAAATCTTCATCAGAAATGGGATGATCTGCATCATCACATGAAATAAAGGTTGAGAAGTTGCCTCATTAGGACCAGCACTAGATTATTCCACTTGTAAAAAGAGGCAACAAAGTATCATACATGTCTCTAGAGCTAACATATGTCTCCTTAGTACATGAAAGCAATGGTTGAATAGCATCTTCCACAAAAACAACATCACGGCTAACCAGAATGCGTTTGGTCTGTGGATGATACAGACGATAGCCTTTACTTTCAGAACTGTACCCAACAAAAATACATTTTACTGCTTCATCATCCAATTTTCTGCAATGTTGTTCAGACACTAATGCATATGCCAAACAACCAAAAACACGCAGATGTGCAACAGATGGCTTACGATCATGCCAAGCCTTATATGGAGTGATAGACTGCAACACATTAGTGGGACACCTATTAAGTACATATACTGCACACATGATAGCCTCAAGCCAGAAACAATGTGGTAAAGCTTGACTCTTGACCATACACCTTGTCATCTCCATGAGTGACCTGTTCTTTTGTTTAGCAAATCCATTCTGTTGAGGTGTATATGGCACTATACACTGGTGTTTTATCCCACGTTCAGCCAGAAATGCATTAAAATCAGAAGACATATATCCCCCCCCGATCAGAACGGAGGGTGCCCATTTTACATGCTGATTGATTTTCAGCCAAAACCAAAAATTGTTTGAAGCACATGAACACTTCGGATTTTGCCTTCAATGGATATACCCATGCATGTCTGGCAAAATCATCGATGAAAGTCACGAAGTAAAGATAATTTCCGAAAGAAGGTGTCTGCATAGGACCACAAACATCACTATGTACAAGCTGCAATTTCTGACTAGCTCGAACTGAACCATCTTTTGGAAAGGAGGAATGCTGCATTTTGCCCAAAATACAGCCTTCATAAACATGTTTTCCTGGTGCCTCAAGTTTGGG
This sequence comes from Ceratopteris richardii, assembly GCA_020310875.1. Taxonomy (NCBI): domain Eukaryota; kingdom Viridiplantae; phylum Streptophyta; class Polypodiopsida; order Polypodiales; family Pteridaceae; genus Ceratopteris; species Ceratopteris richardii. Next base: position 33,388 of record MU263112.1, on the reverse strand, counting down.
CAAAGAGGACACCATTTCAGATTTCTATAGGCATAACAAACTAGCAAAATTCAGATGACCAAAGCGTGCATGCCAAAGCTTTGCATCTGACATAGCCTGAGAATCATGTACTCCACATGCCAAATCATTTACAGATCTGTCATAGTCTATGAGCTTATATAGCCCACGACATAGAATGCTAGAAGTAATAATCACATCGCCATTCGACAGATCATGAACTGCACATCTGTCATCAACAAATTTCACAACCAAGCCAATCTTGGCTAATGCAGAAACTGATAACAGATTTTTCTTGATCCTTGGCACAAACAAACCATTTGACAAAGTGAAAGAACTACCATCAATAATAGTCAAAATTGAAGAGAAGAAAATGTGCTTCGAGGTAATATATTTGGTCACCCCACTATCAAAGTACCAAACATCTGAGTCTACTGCAGACATGTGTAGCTCACGAGAAGATAGGTCAAAACTACAAATAGTAGTAAACGCCCATTCTTCTTCCTGCACAAGATTAGCAAACTCCATTTTTGGTGTAGAGGCCTCTACAACAACCATTCTAGCCTCTTTCTTCTTTGCCTCTTTAGCAACCGGTTTTGGACAGTTCTTTATGATATGGTCATTTCCTTTACAGTACTTGCAAAACAATTTTTGCTTTTCTGATTTCTTTTCATCTTTGTCTTAGCTCTTCGATTGTGCAAAATTAGCAGATTTTTGCTTACTAGTTGAAGAGCTCCATTTTCCTTTGCCCTTCTAACTAGCCAGGAAAGCTTGATCTGCAATACACATAATGGACCTGTTCTGTCTGGACTGATCTTCCTGCAACAAAACAGAGAATAACTCCTCAAATGACAAGGCATTTGGATTGCCTTTCATCATCAATCGAAGAGTAGAAGCAAAACTCTGATATGAATCAGGAAGACCATTCAGAACGGTCTGCACAAGTGAGCTATCTGGTACAACCTCATCAGCAGAAATCAACTCTTCCTTCAAGTCTTTGATCTTTGTTAGAAAACTATCCATAGAATCACCTTCATTCATGTGCTCACTCTCCAACTGTTTTTGGAGATAAGCAACACGACCCTTATTCGTAGCTTGGTACAAATTTCGTAAGTGTATCCCAAGCATCCTTAGCTGTTCTGCAAGAGTGAATGTGAGGAATAATGGCACGTTTGACAGAAAACGCTATCAATGCATGTGCCTGAGCATCTCTGCCATCCCAACGAATTTACTCTGTAGTAGGTGCAGCAAAAACCGTAGCACGAACAAGAATATGCAAATTATCATCATCTTCGACACCTTCTGCATCAGCTTCAGTACCTGCAGTTGTAACAATTGCAGGTGTGATAGGATGTTTTTCAACACCCTGCACAATGTTCCATAGTCCTTTTGCAACCAATACATGTCGCGTCATATAAGCCCACAATGGGTAGTTTGTACCATCCAACTTATCTTCAACAGCCAGCATATGAAATACATCACTGCTTTCAGCCATGGTCGGTGACTAAAATACCTTGATGCAAAAAATTGATTGTATCTCAAAAAGTTGAACGGAAGTGCCTAGACAAGTTTTCCTAAACCTGTAGCAGACTTTGAGACGCTTATACTGGCGAACCGAAATAGGTATATACGTTTGGCACAAAAAGACAAAATAGCCTGCATAAGCATTGTGATAGTGTGTTTGGAGGCCGAAATAAGCTCAGATTGCAATTTTGGCACCAGAAAGCGAAGTTGTTTTGATCTCTGAAACAGCTTGAGTATGCTCACCAAATTTTGTGCAAATCTGAGACTGCAACCGGAGAGGTGTAGATGACGCCCTAGATGAATCGACGACCTGCTCTGATACCAATTATTGGAGTTAGACGTCTGCAGAAGCATGGGAACAACACAAGGAAGAAGAAGAAGAAGCTTAGAGCACAATACACAATATTGAATGTATCACCACTAGAATGTACAAAGATAAGTAGCCCATTAGGGCAATAGGTGTATATTCAAGCCAGGGGAAAAAAACCTCCTAAAGAGGGAAAAAAGTGCCCCGATGATCCTAGAGTGTTCACACACATCACTACCTAAATATATCAACATATGACATGTTGCTCACTGGCCCTAATGAGAAGCATATTGCTGATTTTAAGGCTGATTTGCATGCCTCATTTGAGATGTCAGATTTGGGGCATTTGCATCATTATTTGGGCATTAATTTTATGCACGTTGATGGTGGACTAGCTTTGTATATTGACACATTATTGCAACATTTTGGTCTTGAGGACTGCAAACCTATTGCCACTCCTATGGAAACATGTTTACGATTGAGACTTCATCATGTTGGAGATGCATTTGATGTTGTTCTCTATCAGCAAGTTGTTGGATGCTTGATTTACTTATGCATTACTTGGCCACATATTTAGTTTGTTGTCTCACACATGAGGAGGTTTATACATTGCCCAAGTGTCAAGCGTTGGTAGGCGATTAAGCACATCTTTCGCTACCTCAATGGTACCCGATTACTTGGATTGTTTTATCCCAAGGAGGGATCACTACCACCAGATTTACATGCTTTTTTGACTCTGACTTGGCTGGTTTCTATGACACTCATGTGTCCACTAATGGTTTTTGCTTCATGCTTGGTAGCTCATGCATATTTCGGTTGAGCAAGAAGAAGCCTACAGTGGCCACTTCTAGTTGTGAGGCTGAGTATAGGGAAGCTTTCACAGTGACTGTTGAGTGTGTGTGGCTCAGACGCCTTATATCTGATTTGGGTGTTGGTTAGTCTTCTGCCACCACCATCTTCACTAACAGCCAGAGCGCATTGGAAGTTGTAACAAACCATGTGTTCCATGCTTGCACTAAGCACATTGAGGTGCACTATCATTAATTTAGGGAGAGGTCATTTGTTGGAGAGATTAGTTCGGCATATGTGCCCACACTGGAGAACATTGCAGACATTTTCACAAAGGCTTTGCCTAGGGAGAAGTTTGAAGCTTTTAGCAAAGCTTTGGGCTTACTTCCTTTTGTGGATTGATTCCACATAGCTTGGCACTTCCTTATGCATGAATGCCAACTCCTTGTTCACCGCATCACTCCTAGGGGGGATTTGTTGATATATTTAGGTAATGATGTGTGTGAACACACTAGGACCACCGGGGCACTTTTTTCCCTCTTTAGGAGGTTTTTTCCCCAAGCTTCTATATACCCCTATAACTGTAATGGGTCACTTATCTTTGTACATTCTCTTGGTAATACATTCAATATTGCCTATTGTGCTCCAAGCTTCTTCTTCTTCCTTGTGTTGTTCACATGCTTCCGTAGATCTCAAACTCCAACAATGAGACAATGGGATATCAAAAGTATTAGAGCTTAGTCTAAGTTTATCACTTGACTCCAATGAGAAAGCAAATGCTGCTTAATCATTTAGGAAAAAAAGTAGAAGGGATTCATGGGATGGGTTTTAAAAGGAAGCATCAATAGATGCTTATAACTAACAAGTGGTTATCTAAGCATAGGCATTAGCTTTCTATCCTAGAGTAAACACCCCTTGGAAGAGAATAAGAGAACTGAAAAGATATAAGTAAATCAAGGAATTTATAAAATCACAAATTTAGATGGGGATTCAAGGAAGTATAAGAATGTATGAATGAAGCACAAGAATGTGATCAAGGATCAAGAGAAAGGATCATGAGAATTTCTAGAATTTAGGGCACATAGATTTGATCTTGGTACTTAAGAGTAAGCATTTTTTATTGATATATTTCAGTAGTGATGTGCATGAACATAGTTAGGACTGTTGGGGCACTTTTTTCCCTCTTTAGAAGGTCTTTTCCCTTGGCTTTTATATACATGTATAACCGTACATTCTATGTTCTGTGTTGTGCTCCAAGCTTCTTCTTCTTCCTTGTGCTGATCCCGTGCTTCCGTAGACCTAAAACTCTAACAATTGGTATCACAGCAGGTCATCGCTTCATCTAGGGGAGCATAAGCACCCCTCTAGTCACAGTTTTATAAATGCATGAAAATTGGTGAGCATACGTAGCACGATTAGGAGTTCAAAACTACTTCGCTTTGTGGCGTTGAAATTTTGATATGAGCTCGTTTCAACCTTTGACGTCACTATCATAGTGCTTGTGTAGGCAATTTCCTCCTTTTGTGCCAAACATATATACAAGTTTTGGTTTGTCAGTACAAGAGCCTCGAAGTTTGGTACAAGTTTAGCAAGCTTGAAAGGGTAGTTTTGTTCAACTCTTTTAGATATAGTCATTTTTTTGCATCAGGGTATTTTACTCAATGGCCATGGCTGAAAGCAATGATGTATTCCATATGTTGACTCTTGAGGACAAGTTGGATGGTACCAATTACCCATTATGGGCATATATGATGCATCATGTATGTTGACATATTTTGGTAGTGATGTGTGTGAACACACTTAGGACCACCAGGGCATTTTTTTCCCCTATTTAGAGGGATTTCTTTCCCCGAGTTGTATATATGCCTATAACCCTAACAAATGACTTATCTTTGTACATTTCTTTGGGAAAAGAAGCACGATGCATTTTTCCAAGTATACAACCTTCACCTGCATGATCTTCAATGGACTCAAGTGTTGGCAAACCAATAAACATATCCTTGTTTTGCAAGTAAAGAAAACTATTAAAGTTCAAATGACCAAAAAGAGCATGCCATAACTTCATCACAAAAGTGGTATTTGTAAGCAAAGTATTTGAATCAAATCTCATATAGACCCAAGCGATACAAGCCATTGCATAATTCATGACATCACAATAACAACACCATTTTTGAAATCATGAACCATCCATTTGTAAAAAGAAAAAGTGTACATGAAGTCCCCCACTAACAATAGTAGGAACACAAATCAAGTTTCTTTTGATACCAGGTACATACAATGCATTCTTGAGAGTAACAATACCTCTATTTGCAATCGTAAGCTGAATTTATCCCATTCTAATAATAGGATAAGAAGCATTGTTTGAACATACATGTCCTTCCTTGGGTGAATTTTTCAAAGATGCAAAAATTATTTTGCATGAAGTTATATGATTTGAATCACCACTATCAAAAAACCGATCTGAATCAGGCTTACTCACAATCATACATGTAGAATGTGATGATGAATCATAATCATATGTAAAAATACATGACCAAACATCCTAAGCAACATTAGCTTCATCATTCTTTGCATTATATGTATTCACAACAATAGACAAGCCATATTCTTTCTTCTTTTCATTATGCTTGGAAATCTTTCTAAATTCATCAATGGTATGTACAACCTTTCTACAATACTTGAATCTCTTCTTGTTTTTGCATATCACCATCATGAAACCAAAGTTGAACCATACTTGTTTTTTTCCCTTTTGTGTAATAGCAAGTGATTGTGTTCCCTCAAGGAAACCACTCCTATTCACTCTTGATTGTTCTTCTTGCAAAAGAAGAGGAATGACCTCATCAAAAGTGTACATATTTGTAATTACTTTTGCAATAAACTAAAGTGTAGTAGCAAAGCTTTGAAAAAGTTTGTGATAATACTTTTGAGTAATGTAGAAATGAGTGATACATTCGGAATGTCTCATCAGTGTTTGCCATCTACTTTTGAGTGTTTGTGACAATACTTTTTGAGTAATGTAGAAATGAGTGATGCATCCAGAATGATCTCATCAGTGTTTGCTCTTTTAAATCCTTGATGCATGTAACATATACATCTACTGACTCATTTTCATCCATACATATATCTTCAATTTTCTTGCATGGAACTCTCAACACCTCAAACTTCAACTAGATGTAACTATTTAGGCAAGGGACTAAGTGAATCTCATAGGGAAAGGGCATGGTTTGGTGCACATGCACCACTTTCATTGTTGATATTGTTGAATCTGCTCACATAGATGCACAATGATGGCATAGGGACACGTGTGTCATTGAAGATGAACTAGTATTCGGTCTGGGTAATTGTGGATAGGTTAACCAAAATGGCTAGGTTTATTCTGACATGTAGTACTGTGAAGACACCTGATTTGGCTAGATTATTTGTAGAGAACCTATACCGATTATACGGTCTTCCTTTAGACATAGTTTTTGATTGGGATAGGAAGTTTTTTTGCCACTTTTGGAGAGCGGTCTTTAAAAGGTTGGCTATGAAACTTAGCATGAGTACGGCCAAGCATCCATAATTGGATGGGAAAAAATAGAGGGTTAACCAAATCCTATAGGATATGCTTTGAACATATTGAATGAAAGGAAAACTAATTGGGAAGAGTACTTACATGTATTAGAGTTTGCACATAATAGTGTTGAGCACTCTTCCACTTGGCATAGTCCATTTATGCTTATGTACGGGTTTCAGCCAAGAGCTCCTTATGCAGTAGGATTGCAAAAAGAGAAAGTCCAAGCTACAAAGGACTTCTTGGAAGATATGAAGATATTCTTAGACTTGCCAATGACAACATTAGGAGAGCCCAGGATAGGGCTAGAGCCTGTGCTGACCCTCAAAGGAGAAACATCAACTTTGAGGTAGGAGAGCAAGTCTATCTTAGAGTTCCATCTAAGTCTGAAACCATGAAGATGGGACCTTGTCCAAAATTATCTATTAGGTATTGTGGACCATTTCTAATACTTAAGAGAATAGGAAAAATGTCTTACCAGCTCCAACTTCTAGAGAATAGCGAGATCCATCTAGTATTTCATGTTAGTCAGCTTAAGAAAAGGTTGGGTGGATTTGACAACCTCATTCCAGATAGTGAGGTAGTAGAGCCTATCTTTGCTCAATCTCTTCCACATGAGCCTTAGAGCATCCTACGCAGTCGATAGAAATGGACGAGGAGTCACTTATATAAAGAGTGTCTAGTAAAGTGGAAAGATAGTTCAAAAGATAGTGCTACATGGGAGGGGGTTAGCACTCTTTATAGATGGCTGTCCAATGTTAGATTACCTTCTCAAGAGTCTTCTTAAGGGTAAGGACATGGGGAAGCAACACAGAGATATTACCATGTACATCAGACACATGGGAATGTAGTGGGAGTACTATTCCATTAATTTTTTCTTCCTTGTAGGACTTTCTAATACCATTTTTTAGGACAAAAATGGAATTAATGGGAAGTAGATGCTACATGGGAGTCACCTAGGAAGAGAGAGGTGTGAACCATCTCTTAGAGCTTTTAGAAGGGCTCACACATGGGTGCCATGTGGCACCCATGTGTGAAGCCATATGGTGACTCTCATATTATGGAGAAGGAGAGAATTAAAGTAATGAATGGTACACAGCTAGGGGTTGATTCATTATCAAGCATCTCTATGAACATTATGATGAGCTGAGCATTCTGTGTCTATCTTCAAACTTTGTGCCACACTCATCATTCTCCAAAAGCAAGGGGGTTCATTGGTTCATCGAGCAATACCATCACCTACATATGTGAAGATGAGCAAGGATGATTGTTCCAAGTTTGATGAGGAGAAGAAATTTACAAACTAGATTCCTTATCAAGCTCTTATTGGTAGTCTCATGTACACTATGTTATCTACTAGACCAGACATTGGCAGTGGAGTTGTGAGGATATATATGTCAAATCATGGCAAGAAGTATTTTGATGCAATCATAATGATATTGAGATATCTGAGTGACACTAAGGATATGTATCTATGCTTGGGTAGAGGTGATGGACTCATTGTTAGATACATAGAATCTAACTATGCTGGTTGTGTAGACAATATGAAGTCTACGTCAAGGTATATTTTTTTCTTCATACATGATGTTATCTCTTAGAGGTATTTTCTTGAAGAATGTACAATTGTTTCCACTATAGACGCAGATTACATTGTGGCCAATGAGACATGTAAAGAAGCATTGTGGACTTCTAGATTGGCATGTGATATGGGCATACCTCATCATGTACCTTGTTTACTCAATGACAATTAAATTGTTATTGTATTGGCTACAAATCTAGTATATTATGCAAATACTAAGCACATTGAGGTGCAATATCACTTTATTTGTGATTGATTAGAAACTAAGTGCATTTTAACTTAAGAAGGTTCATAATCAAGAAAATGCAGCAAACGCCTTGACAAAAGATCTACCAAAGGATAGCTTTATACACTTTTGTCACTTGATGGGGGTCACTTGATCTTGTTTTTCACAATCCCTTGTACACTTTGTAAGATCATCAGATGGAAGCATATGTCATATACTCACACTCATATACTCTTTTTCATTTTTTATTTTTTTCCCCTTGTCTATATCACCTATATTGGTCTTTAGTAAGAGATTGTTACAATTAGCATCTATGTGAAAGACCAAATGGCCAACATACACTGTTGTATATATCTGCTTTAATAAAACATATGGCGGTCTAGTCAATCATGAACTATATTGAGACTACCCACTTTTGCACATAGTTCTCTTCACACAGGTCCATGAACATCAAGAAGAGTGTTCTTTGTACTTCTCCGAAAATAAATATCAACCTTTGGGGCTGTGTATTCAGCCACACTCGCAAAACTACAGGTTTCTGAAAAGGTTTTCAGTTTTGGTGGGAGCAACTGCTGCAAATTTATGCAGGTCTTTTGAGCCTAAAACATCAGACTTGGCAGACACTTGCAGGTGTTGTGGGCTAGTTTTTGGGCTGTGCATTCAGCCTTTTAGTGTCATTTTACCACATATATTGAGCACATACACACCATGTATGCTTCTGTGGATACCGCTTATGTACGTCCATGTGGTCATTGATATAGCGGTTATGTTCTTGCATAAAGCCTTATACATTTGAAAAAGAGGGTCGTGGTGAGGTTTTCTTAACTGGGAGACACCCAGATGTTGGGGTCTCTTCGATGATGCAGTTGGAAGACTTACCCAACCTCGCCATAGGAGATGTATGATAGTTGTTCATAGGTGCTCGATAAGCATAGTTGGCTTCTATTGGATAACTGATTATATGCGATGGAGTCAGTGATTCACTATGCAAGTAAACATGTTAGTACTTGCAGTTTTATGATATTTTGGCACTGGTCATATGCTCATTTTGTAGAGGATACTCTTGCAAAATTTTTTCAGATTCTTGGTTTAGTCAACTATACAGTGGTGGATTCACTCTTTGATACACTTATTCATTGGTGTTTGGACTCTTCTAGCTCCATTATCATTCTATTCAATTCTCTACCATCATGGCATCAGAGGTCTCAAGCACATCTGGTGGATCAGGGTCTAGTGCTAGTGTTCCAAGGAGGAGCTATAACTTGCAGGGCAAAGACCATTTTGAGATCCGAAAATTTGATGGCACAATCTTTGCTCTATGAAAGAATCAAATTAAAGATGTGCTGATTCAAAGGAGGCAATGGAAGCCAGTAAATGGGATTTCAAAGAAGCCTACTAACATGGATGAAGATGATTGGGATGATTTAGATGAAATGGCCAGGTCTAGCATTCACTTGCACCTAGCAAATAATGTTTACTTTACAATATTAGACTGTGAAAGTGCAGAGGAGCTTTGGAGGAAGTTGTGCAATACATATGAAAAAGAGACGGCATCAAATAAAGTGTATCTGATGAGAAAATTATATGACCTTCGCATGAAGGACACAGATAGTGTTGTTGCTCATCTAAATGAGTTTGATGCTATATTCTCCTAGTTACAGGCTCAAAAAATGGATATTGATAACGAAATGAAAGCAGTATTGTTGTTATGCACCCGACCATCATCATGGGATACATTTGCACAGCTATTAGCAATAGTGCACCTGGTGGTAAACTCGTCTATGATGACATATGTGGAGCACTCTTGAGTGAGGAGATTCGTAGAAAATCTATGGTTGGCACTCATAGTGGAGAGGCATATAATGTTCGTGATTCTTACCGAGGAAAGAATCAACAACGTGGCAAGAGCAAGAACAAGGAAATGAATGGTCAATGGAATAAGAGTAGAAGTAAATCAAGGAAGAGGGATATCGAATGCCATTATTGTCATAAGAAAGGACATATGAAGAAATACTATTATGCATTAAAGAATGCTAAAGGTAAAGGACAGAACGTTGATGGGCATGTTAAACAGTTACCTACACCATCTACTTCGACTGTGAAGATTGGAGAAATTAATGCTATTTCTGATGATGTTGATGTGTTGACACTTGATAGTATTGTGCCATCTGAGGTGCTTATGGCTTGGTACACTAGATATTACTGACTCTTTATCCACATGTATGCTATCATTGTGAAGTCTCTATACAACCTATTGACTAACTTAAAGTGGAACAAAGAGTGTGAAAACTCTTTCAATGAGCTCAAATGATGATTGTGCTCAGCATCAATTTTGACAACACCAAATTAGAGCAAGCCATTCCATGTTCATGTGGATGCTTCCAATTAGGCTATTGGATGTGTGCTGGCACAATCCACCAGTGAAGGAAACATTGATCTTCCAATTGCTTATGCAAGTAGGCAGTTAAATGTAGTAGAGAGAAACTACATCACTACCGAAAGAGAAGGATTAGGCATTATATATGTGGTCAAGGATTTCATACATTATTAGCTTGCAAATAAGTTTAATTATTTTATAGATCACTAGCTCTACTCTAACTTGTGAATAAACCTTGCAACACAGGCAGGTTAGTATGATGGTTTCTCTTACTAATGGAATATGATTTTGAAGTAATTTTTAGGAAAGGCAAGACCCACCTTCGAACAAACTACCTTTCAAAACTAACTTCAAAAGAATCGCCACAAGGAGTATCGGATGAACTTCTTGATGCTTACTTGTTCAACATGGAAGTAGTACCTAATTGGGCCCAAACATCCCATAATGAGAACAAAGGATAAAGAGGTGGTTAAATCTCAAAAGTATAATATAATGGAAAGAAGTATATATAAACACACTGGTCAAGGAATCTTAGCTTCTTGTGTGAAAGAAGAAGAATATACCAAATAGTGGCAACTAGCACATGTAGGTGCCTTAGAGCAACACCATTTGAAATACCGAACACTTTGTAGCAAGTGTCTTTAATACTCGATTGGAGCAGTCCCTTAATTAAATTTCTGAGGATGAGAACATTCCCTCAAGAAATGTTTTTAGCAAGAAGAAGGATTCTAGAGAAGGAGGCTCAAGACTACATGCTCATGGGAGATAATCTATATAGGCATGGATGAGATGGATACCTAAGACCATGTGTCCATGAAAGCAAATATCTAAAAACCTTAGAAAGTACACTAAGGTGTGGAAGGAGGGCACTTTGGACCTGATCGAGTGATCAAAGTGATTTTGTTCTTAGGTCTTTGGTGGCGTACCCTTCATATGGATGCTCATACCTATGTGAAGCAGTGTGATGTATGTTAGAGAACTCACTTCTCAATATGTAAGGATGAGATGCCACTGAGACCCATGATGGGAGGGCATGCATTCTCCAAGTGGGGAATAGACTTCATTGGTCCTATTAATCCCCCATCTAAGAGTTCATATGCTGAGTATATCATTGTCGCTTCAGATTATTTGACCAAATGGGTAGAAGTAAAGGCAACTAAAAATAATGATGCACAAACAAAAAGAAAGTTCCTATTCGAAAACATATTCACAAGATATGGATTGCCGATGGAGTTGGTAAGTGATTGCGGTACCAACTTCTTGAATGAGGTCATTAAATGCTCGTTATAAGAATTTATGGTGATTCACAAGAAGTTTGCCCCGTATCATCCATAAGCAATTGGACAAGTGGAGAGCAAAAATAAGATGCTATGTACTGTGTTGACTAAGCTTGTTAATAACAAGCATTCTGATTGGGATAAACAACTGCATCATGTTCTTTGGGCATATCGAGTTGCCTATAAAACGGTACTCAATGCCACTCCCTTTCATTTGGTATTTGGCATGAATGATGTTCTACCATTAGACTTTTTGATACCCACATTGAAGGTGGCACAAGACCATCGGTGGACTGGTCATGAGCTATCATCTAGGATCATGGACCTAGAATGATTGAGAGAAACTAGATTGAGAGAAGCTATAGGGATATACACTGCAAAGAAAAGACAAAAGGCATACTTCAACGCACATGTAAAAGATAAGGGCCTGAAAATGGGAGACCTAGTCTTGGTATATACATTGAAGCAACATGCTCGAAAGTTGGAGAAGTGTGGCTATGGACCAACGATAATCATCAGGATATCAACAAGTGGATTTGTCTAATTAGCTACCTTAGATAGTGAGATATTACCAAGTTATATTAGTACGTGTAGAGTGAAACTTTATCAAGAGCCTTTGATAGAAGATATGTTAAGATGACTCAACACAACCAAGAAGTGCAAGGAAGAAGAGCAATGAATCTACAAAGAGGCACTAGTAGAGGACTTAGAACATATCACACATATGAAATTGAGAAGAAAAAGTATACCTAGGCATGTTAATTACAAAGCCCAAAGGTATCATATGGCTATGTGCCAAAACAAAAGTGTTCCCTCTAATCATATAACTGATAGATGTCCTTTAATAACCATAGAATTAGGACAAGGCATGGCTGTAAAGACAATCAAGGCATTGATTCACCCAAGGGAAATCACTATCACTATCAAATTTTCTTGCTATCAAGACATGAATTTGTTCATTAATCCTATGGAAGCTTATCTTGTAGGATTAGGAGGAGTGGAAACCCCTTGCATGAGTGAGGTGGAGCTTCCTATTTTCATTCAAGTTGTCCATATGACAATCAATGTGCTAGTGTTTCATGATGAAGACCTTACTAAATCTATCATCCTTGGGCAAGACTAGATCTATGATCATGTAGTAAACTTAACCCTAAGGAGTGGACTTCTTTAGGTTTGGGTAAATAACCAACATGTCACAATAGCACTAGAAAGCTGCATAATCAATGATCTAAGCATGGCACCAACTCTTAGTCCCTCTAAGGTTAATCATGGAGAAAAATACATGGTTCTTATCCAAGACTCTATGATGTAGATAGATGCAGTTTCGAAGAACGAACAAGAGAAAGGATGGAACTCCCTTCTTTCCCAAAGATTCCAATGGAATCTATCCTCAAGCAAGGAAGCACAAGGAGTAGCTTAAGAAGATTATGGAATCCCAAAAATAGAAGACATCTCGAGGTAAGGCTATACATGGTGTGAAGCAGATTTGGAGATGCAAGGGTGAACACCCACTTGCTCCCTTGTTGAGACCACAAGTGCTTATGATGCGGTTGATGAAACCAAAGCGACCAATGGTGGTCAATCAAAGATTTCGTTCATAATGTGTACTCTCCATTTGGGTACCTAAGTGGCCAATGAAGGCTAACCACAATCCTAGATAGATCTAGGTGCTCGAGACCTAGGGTCGCTATATCACGGTAGCATATGAGAGACGAGAGCAGATGCTCCAATGCACACGTGAGATATAGACGGCTACCCAACAAACGATTACTCGGTTCTTTCCGTGACTTGAGCCACATCAAACAGACCCACCTCCGAGAGGCATAGGGCTCACACTCGAGCAAGTAGCGGCACAGAGAGCAGCACAGAGAGTGCGACGCAAACATCGTACGTCTAGATACCAACGACCACGACTGCATCACGATAGGTTCATAGAACATCTTCTACCTCTGTCATCATGGTTGAACCTACATGCACTAGCTCCCAGGTAGGCACTAGCCACCAAATGATAGATATTGATACCTTGCCTATTATTGAAATATCCAAGGAGAGACCAGAGGCATTGATACACCTGTAGACAATACCCATTCAGGACCCACCTATGGTGCACACAATGAAAGTCAATCCCCACTCTCATTGGTTCAATGAGATGGCCAGAGCTCGTGGAGATGTGGCATATATCTGGGAAAAAGAATGTCAGTTTAAAAATGTATAGGGGAAGTATCACTTCTTTACACGAGAATTTGAGAGACTATCGCATGCGAAGGAACTTCAACCTATATGGTGCAAGGCAGACTTAGCTGAATAGTTTAGTGCAAGGCTACCTAAACTAGATTTCATGTGATGCTACTACATTATCAACACCCTATAACCTAACAAGGATGGGAGGATAGCCAATACCTTTGTCATTCCATACCTAACACGTGGGAACAAATTGAAAAAGTTCTGACTCACCCTTAACTTAGTTCAAGAAGCCTTGGATATGCAAGGTATGCATATTCCTATAGAGAAGGAGATGTTAGTACCGGATAGCATGAAGAATAGAAATCTTACCAAACAGCTATGGTAGCTATGACCCCGAATATCACAATCCATCTGAGAATGTGTATGCAACATTTTGCTTTTCTTGGGCAAGATAGGTTCACACAACCACAAAAGAAAGTTTGGTTTAGCTTATACTTGGCAGACCCTCAGAAATTGACCATCAATCTCCCACTTTGGATCATTGACTAGATTCATGCTAAGAATTCCTTTCACATATATAATGTGAACAAGATATCTGATTTTTGTTGAAAAGAATTCACACTTAGCTTCTTCTCCATACAATTTATTTTCTCTTAGAACTTGGAAATTCTTTTCCAAATCTTCTAGATGGGTAGGTGTATCTTGACTATAGACAAGAATGTATCCTTGACAAAGATCAAGCTTTGAAAATATCTTAGCTCCTTTTGGTTGATCAAATAGATCATCAATTCAAAGCATTGGATATTTATTCTTTATCGTAAAATTGTTCAAAGCTCAATAATCAATACATAATCTCATTGAACCAACCTTTTTTCTTATCAAGAGAATGGGTGCTGCCCAAGGTGAATGACTAGATTGAATGAATCCCTTGTTTAGGTATTCTTTGAATTGTTTATCTACTTCTGCTTGTTGGGAATATGAGACTCGATAGGGGGCATTTAGATATAGGATTAGCTCCTAAGAGGAAGTCTATAGCATGATTGAATTGCCCATGAGAAGGAGGTAAGCCATGGGGAAGTTCTTCTAGAAAAACATCTCGATAACTATTCATTAAACACTCAAATAAATTCTCATGATTAGACAGAGGAGATGAGACATATGAAACTAGATTCATATTATTAATGTTATTTGCATTTGTTGAAACTATCATATAGACTTATGCTTTCCAAGTATTTAAAATTTCTTTAGTTCCATACTTGAAATCAAGTGGGTACTCGATACATCATGTTCCTCTTGAACCAAGTAACAAATTCCATTCCTATCAAAATTCCAATGTATTCAATAGGTAACTTCTTTTGAGCATTTTACCTAGACCCCAAAGCCACTCCCTACCCAATTCCAAATTATTTCTTTCCATATGGATGATCCAGAAATCAACGATTTCCATATCATAGATCATAGTGTCCCAGACCTTCTTGTCTTGTACTTGCATCATGGACAATATATAGTGATGTAGAGACTTGTGCTTGGGTAAGTTTAATCTCTTCACTATTGAGTAGTTCAAGAAATCATGGGTGGTTGAGTCATCTATCATGACTTTGGCCCTTTCCCCTCTTATGCAGACATGGAGTTTGACTAATTCATGTAGTCCAAATTGATTTTGGACCCACATAGAATGAGATAAACAACATTGATGTGTGCAATCTTCATGCATAAATTCCACTTTTTTCCAAACTTTAATATTTTCATTGTTTAAAGTTTGGACCAAGTGGAATCTTGCCTTTTCCTTCTTGTTCTTCTCACGATGGCTTTCTCTTGTCTCCTTGCAATACAATTTTTACTTAAATGTCCTCAGTTTAGGCACTGAAAGCAAATATTTTCATTCTTTTCTTTCTCCCAGACTTTAAAGTTAAGTCTTGGCCATGAAAATCGAGGAGTCTTGAAGTATTTTGTTTTGAAATTTCCTAAATTTCATTTATTTCTTTAGAAACTTTTATTTTCCTTGATAAGATGAACTGATTGTGTTCTATTCTTAGCATGATCTTCGTAGACCTGTGCTAACTTTATAGCATCCTCTAAAGTTTTAGAGGCACTTCTCTTCACTTCATGTTTGATTTTCTTATCAAGGCCACCATTGACAACCCTAACCTTATGGAAGTCATCTAAATTTTGAAGTTTGAGAACCATTCCTTGATAATGAGAAATATACAAGGAGAGGGGATGTCCTCATTGAAGGACCTTGTCCCACTCTTCCCAATTACGTTCGTCTACATTCTCCTATACAAACTCTTTTTTGAAGAGTTCCTCAAATTGATTCCAAGTCTCAGTAATCCTTTGGGATTGCTTAAGCTCATCCACCATTTATAAGCCTTTGGCCCAAGGGTCAAGCTAGTCTCTAAGACTTGGTAAGATTAAGGGGTGCTTCTCAATTGATGTAAGTCTTGCCATTTTTCCAAAAAGATCAAGACTGCATCTTTGTTTCTATCTTTATCTTCCCCTGAAAATTGTGGTGGTTTTAAGTGTTTCACAAACAAGAAACTTTTAGAATTTTGGGAAGTAGACTGAGCATTTGTAATCAATTTTCGTTGTCCAAGGGGTGCATAGCATAGCACTCCTCAATACGTCCTTCCAAGTGTCCCTTATGTGGACACTCTCCCAAGAGGCTAGTCACATGACTTCTATTTCAATTGAATCCTTCCCTTCACGTACGAGTCAAGGTGGCACTTGGGAGAAGCTTCTCCCAAGTCTAAGGTTCTCATACCTTAGGATAATTATTCCTAAGGTTAAAAACCATTCAATTGAGACTTCAATTAAATAAATAGCCAAGGGTTGTTTCAAGGGTTAAAACCAAGAACTTGAGCTCCAACTTCGAGGGTCTAACCCAAGTAAATAAACGAAGGGTTTCCAAGGATAAAAACCATTATGTAAGGGTCTACCCCAAGGGTTATACAACAACCTTAGTCCTTGCTCTCATAATTTGGTATCATAACATATGATTAGAAGAGCATTAAAAAGGACAGAGAAGGTTTCATAAAAAAATTAGAAATACAATTTTGTGGATTGGATGAAGAACCCATTGGCATGGGATGATGGGAACTGAATCCTATTGAGTACTTTTTCTTGATGGTTAGAAGAAAAAGGGAATCATTATCCATTGAAGATAATATCTAGAAATATGCATCTTCTTCAATTATCCTCTCAAATTGATGAAGAATTCTTTCAGCAAGATAGTCAAATTTCTTGAAGTTTGAAGGTAAAATCCAAAGAATGAAGCTCTAAACTTTCATCCAAAACTATGAATTGAATTCAAGAAATACAAAGATGATCTAAAGTCAAGCCTGGAAGAATGATCATCTTTGAAAACTAAAAGTTTACTTGATAATTCAAGTCAATGAGAAGAATAGGAAAGATCTAGTTATGATGTCAACGCATGATATCTTAAAACGTATCTAGAATATATAGGGGGCAGTAATCTAGAAGGATCAAGAAAGATATCTAGGGTTTTTAGATCTCGCTAAAGATCCATGAGGATTGAGTATCAATCAGCAGAATTTGTTGGAATAGTCCATTTTTACAGATACTTGTGACCTTAAAGATAACACAATCTTTTACAATATGAGTTCTCATTTGGGAGGTAGGTATAATAAAGATCTTAATCTTTTTGGATGAAAAAGTAAAATAGATTTCAACCAATTAGAGTCTTCAACAACTAGATTGATCCCCATGCATTTTGCTCTCTTAAAATGGACTCTCAAAACTAATAAAGGTTTTGAAAGAGGCTTAAGACCACCTTAAGAATGTTGATATATGAACACATTAGGACCACCAGACACTTTTTTCCCTCTTTAAGAGGATTTTTCCCCCCGGCTTGTATATATGCCTATTGCGCTACTGGGTTACTTCTCTTTGTACATTCTAGTGGTAATACATTCAGTATTGTGTGTTGTGCTTCAAGCTTCTTCTTCTTCTTCCTTGTGCTATTTGCGTGCTTCCACAGACCTCAAACTCCAACAATTGGTATTAGAGTAGGTCATCGCTTCATCGAGCGTGTCACTAACACCTCTCCGGTCATAGTCTCATAATCGCACGAAATTTGGTGAGCATATTCTAGGTAATTAGGAGATCAAAACAACTTTGCTATGTGGTGCCAAAATCGTGATATGAGCTCATTTCGACCTCTGAACGCACTATTGCAATGCTTGTGTAGGAAAATTTGTCTTTTTGTGCCAAAGATATATACACGTTTTGGTTCGCCCGTATAAGCATCTCAAAGTCTACTACAAGTTTAATAGAACTTGATAGGGTAGTTTTGTTCAATTTTCTAGATACAATCAATTTTTTGCATCAAGGTAGTCTAGTCAATGGTAATGGCTGAAAGCAGTGATGTATTCCATATGTTGGTTCTTGAGGATAAGTTGGACGATACCAATTACCCATTATGTGCTTATATGATGCACCATGTATTGGTTGCAAAAGGACTGTGGAATATTATTTAGGGTGTTGAAAAATGTCCTATTACACCTGCAAACACAATTGCTGAAGGTGATGCAGATGGTGTTGAAGATGGCAATATTCTTCATGTTCATGTTCATGTTGCGATTCCTAATGCACCTACTGCAGAGCAAATTCATTGGGATGGTAGAGATGCTAAGGCACATGCATTGATAGCCTTGTCTATCAAATGTGCCATTATTCCTCACATTCACTCTTGCAAAACAACTAAGGATTCTTGAGATACAATTACCACTTTATAGCAAGCAAGGAATGAGGCTCGTGTTGCTTACCTTTGAAAACAGCTGGAGAGTGAGGACATGAATGAAGGAGATTCCATGGACAATTTGCTGACAAAGATCAAAGATTTAAAGGAACAATTGATTTTTCTTACCTGGTAGTTCACTTATGGAGATTGTCCTGAATGGTCTTCCTGATTCATATCAGAGTTTTTTTTCTACTCTTTTTTTGATGATGAAAGGCAATCCAAACACGTTAACATTTAAGGAGTTAATCTCTGCTCTGTTGCAGGAAGATCACTCTAGACAGAACATGTCCATTATATGTGTTGCAGATCAAGCTTTCGTGGCCAGTCAGAAAGGCAAAGGTAAATGGAGAACTTCTACTAGTAAGCAAAAATCTGCTAATTCTGCACAATAAAAGAAGGATGACAGAGACGAGAAGGTTCACCAGTATAAGAGTCTCAAAGTCTACTACAGGTTTAGCAGAACTTGATAGGGTAGTTTTGTTCAATTTTTGAGATACAGTTAATTTTTTGCATCAGGGTATTTATGTCAATGGTCATGGTTGAAAGCAGTGATGTATTCCATATGTTGGTTGTTGAGGAAAAGCTGGACAATACCAATTACCCATTATGGGTTTATATGATGCATCATGTATTGGTTGAAAACAGATTGTGGAATATTGTGTAGGGTGTTGAGAAACGTCCTATTACACCTACAAACAAAGTTGCTGAAGGTGATGCATATGGTGTTGAAGATGATGATATTCTTCATGTTGCCGTTTGTGCTACAGTTCGTACTACACCTAATGTAGAGAAAATTCACTAGGATGGCAAAGATGCTTGGGCACATGCATTGAAACGAGCTCAAATTGCAATTTTGGCACCATACAAGCAAAGTTGTTTTGATCTCCTATTCACCCTGAGTATGCTCACACAATTTTGTGCGATTTTGAGATTGTGACCAGAGCGGTGTCGAGGATGCCCTCGATGAAGCGGTGACTTGCTCTGATAGCAATTGTTGGAGTTTGAGGTTTGTGAAAGCACACAAACAACACAAGGAATAAGAAGAAGCTTGGAGCACAACACACAATACTGAATGTATTACCACTAGAATGTACAAAGATAAGTAACCCATTAGGGGGATAGGCATGTATACAAGCCGGGGGAAAAAGCCTCCTAAAGAGGGAAAAACATGTCCCGAAGGTCCTAGTTTGTTCACACGCATCACTAACTAAGTATATCAACACTTAGTTAGGTGCTTAGGAGGATATATCCTTCCTTCCACAACAGTGGCATCATAGTTGCCTTTTGAAGGCTAAATTCGAGTCCTCCACATGTGGATATTGAGTCTCTTTATGCCAAGGTGTATGGAGCATGCAAATAGGCAGCCAAAAGCTCTCCAAAGCACCATTTGAGCAGCCCAAGATGCATAGTTGATGGCCATGTGCTCTTGAACGTGAACATGAAAGGCATTCATAACACTTTAACCTAAATGATTAGTGGGATTATGTCATATATAGTGATATGCTCCATGGAATAAGTGGACCCTCTCAATAGCCACTGGTGCCAAGCTTGTAGAGTATTTACTTGTGAAGCTTTCCCTACATAATATGAGTAGATTGAATCATTACTGTGGAAGATAAAGGATATAAATACCTCCCATAGAGAATATAGAGAGTTTTTTGGGAAATGAAGGGAGATAACAACATCAAGATAAGTGCCTTTCTAATTATGTTCTTTTTTATTTCCATGGCATGACATGCATGATTGGACTGACCGTTTATGCATTATGTGCATAACTTCCTCATACACAAAGCATAGTTTTAAGCAAAATTTTAGCACATGCATGTATAAGATCATGACTTTACTTGCAAAGTTTCTTTTCCAAGAGAAAAGGAAGCATTTTTGCATGGCTATCCGTAAAAATTGCAGCCCTTAGTATGCATACATAAAATGGAGGCATGGTTTTAGAAGTGCACACACATTCAAGCACAAAAGTAAGTAAGAGGAGCCAAGAAAAAAATGGAAGAAGTGGGATGGCTTGATTCTACATCACCACACTGGAATCACTCAATCAAGAGTCAAGGGATGGATGAAGCTTGATTTCCAGATACTTTTTGACATCTTTTTCTTTTCTTAGCAAACCATATAAGCTTAAGTAGAACTTGACTATGAAAAGATTATAGGAATAATTGTGATGGGTCCAATTGGCCTTTTTTCACTCTACACTCAAATAGTTTTCAAACACCAAAACCCTTTAAAAGGAGGGAAACGTCCCCAAATTCCCCACATATTATGTTCCAAGAAAATGAAATAATCTAGCATAAGGTAAAGTACATGCAAAGAAGTCTTATCTAAATGAAGAATTTCATGAACCGTGAGGATTATATGAATTCTAAGTGAGTTAGAAAAAGAGGTTGGAAAAGCTATAAAGCATATCCTAAAGGTATCTTGATGCTTCATGGGATAACACAATATAAGTTGTGGATTATAATAGAAAATACCTAAGGAAAAAGGTCTCGTATGTGAAGAATCCACTGGTATGGGACAATGGAACATTGAGTGCTTTTACTTGATGGCTATAAGAAAAAGGGACTCATGATCCAAGAAAGTAAATCAAGAAGAAATGTTTGGAAATAGGCATTTCTTCACTTATCCTCTCAAAGGGAAGAATATTTTTTTTATCAAGATAGTAGATATTCTTTCTCTCAATAAACTCCAAGTCTTGGGTGTAGAAATAAAGAGAGGATTAATTCCTAGGAGTTTGAAAATAAGTTTCAAAGACTTAAGATTTAAAAACTTCATCCAAAAGTACAACTTGAATACAAGGAATAGAAATATGATCTAAAGCCCGGCCTAGAAGAAGCTAAGAAAGATCATCTTTGGAACCTAAGGTTTACTTGATAATTCAAGTAAAAAAGTAAATAAGAGCAATAAAAAAGAACTAGCTATGATGTTAACAATAGTGCATCTTAACTAGGTCTAGAGGACAAAGGGAGAGCATTCTTGAATGATCAAGAAGATCTCTAAGGTTTGAGACCCTAAAGATCCTTAAAAATTCAATATCAATGTGAGATTTAAGAATTGCTTGAAATAATATTTCTTACAAATACTTGTGACCTTAAAGATAGTAACATCTCTTCCAAAAACTATGATTCCACATCTTGGGCATAGTAAAGGTAGCGATGGAGATCTTAATATTTTTTGAAGTACAAGTGAAATAGATTGGAAAATATATTTTCAATCAAATGGAGTCTTCAAAAACTAGATTGATCCTTATAAACTTTAGTTACTTAAAAGTGGACTCTCAAAACTACGTCAAATCTTGAAAGAACACTAAAACCACTTTAAGTAAACTCTTCAAATTCTCTCCAAAGAATTAGGGGACTTTATACTCTTAAAAACCAAATGGATGATCCATCTACACCATTTTATGGCTGGGTAATGATTATAAAAAGATTCCCTCTATTTATATCGATCCTTTGGTAGAGTCAATGGAGGTGAATCACAAGGAGCTCCAACCATTTCATTAATCCAAAAGGTATAGAATATGTGTATATCTAAGGGGAAAGTGATTAGGGTGGAGATTATCAAAAGATTGATCTTCTTTCATATAGGATTTGACAATGGAGATAAATCTAATAGAGAATCTCAAGCCAACCAAGAGAATCCACCAATGTTGCTAGGTTCATGTACAAGTGGTGCACAAAAGTGAACCAAGATGGCAATTTAGCTTGAGATACCTAAAGTCCACCTAATTCAGATGTTTATTCTATGGAGGCTCATTTTGCAGATAGCTAAAATAGTGAAACACGGAGGGATGTTTTGTTCCACCCTTGTCATTGTTTTCATACTTTTCACTTGATTCAGTTTCTCACATGCAAAATTAGATGCGATATATGTGTGATCGTTGATGGTAATAGATGATCTTTGTTAGCCTAGACATTAGGTTGGGTAGGACATAAACTTTCGGGCCATTGGGTTTCCATTCAAGGTGAAAATAAAGGCCTTGTGGCATTGCATGGTTTCCCCATAGAACCTTAATGCGGGAGTGCAAAGGGGGGTTTGCCTCTTCTATGGGGTCTGAGGGGCCTATCCCCTCGACTTGTAGAGCCAAGATGGTGGGGTATTCCCCCATGTCCGTAGACACTTCCAAGTGTCCCTCCAAATGTCCCTCATGTGGAAACTTGCCTAAGATCCAACCACATGGTATCACATGGATACTTAATCAAGTGAGTTAACTCCTCTCATGTACATCCCAAGGTGTCTCTATGAGAAGATTCTCCCAAGACTAAGGTTCCCACACCTTAGGATAAATCAAGCAAGGTTCACAACCATTCGATTGGGAGCTCATATGAACGAATTCCCCAAGGGTTAAAACCAAGGGTTCAACCCAAATGTTCAAGCATGTTCCAAGGGTAATTGAAGGGCTAAATCAAGGTAGATCATATTCTAACCTTTAGAATCCATACATTTAGCCTTCTGAATGCATGAATTATAAAACATTCTTCCCTCCTTAAAGCATTTCCTTCCTTGAAAATGAGTAGAAGTATCATATGTGGAGTATTCCCTTTTGCACCATGATCTATAATCTGAGCATGGTCATCTCTCTCTTTAGATTTGTTTCTTGTAATTAGATAAGGGCTAGTAACTTCCTCAATCTGGAAGGAAATAATCAAAATCCCTACCCAAATCACTTTCCATCTGTCCAATTAAACGTACATGCATGCCTTCCACTTACAAACTAGTGAAATGGGTCAATTTATCTCGTGATTTTACCTTAATTGTTTCACATTAGAGCTTTCACAAATATAATGTGCCATAAATTTTACATTTTGTACACTTTTTACCTTTATAGAAATGTATATATTTTAGGACTATGCACTAGAGGTCCTACCTCTATCTTGAAAGGCCCAAAGAATAGATTCATCTTCCACTTTCCTAAAAAAACAGAGGAATATTTATATTTTCTATACTTGATTTACTCTTCTATTGTCATTTATAAATACAAATATATTATATTTGATAGGACTTAGCAAAGACCATGAACTTAGCAAAGTGGGTCTCCTAAGTCCCTATCAAAACCTACTCAATAAATTGAGAAACACTATCTTCTCATTCCTTGGCTAGTTAGGTGGACTTGCATCAATCATCAAACATTCATTGAAACATAATATTCAAGTATTTGGAATTATATAAATACCAAATTTTTAAAGTTCATCTATCCTAGTGGATCCTTATCTTGATCATCCTTGATTTTCCCTAGGTCAAACCTTAGAACATACCCTTGTTCTTGCTGTTACACTTATGTGTTCCTTGAGTAGCTTTGATGTGAACGTTTTCCCTATACATGGGCACTTTTACTCTAGTGCTGGCTAGAGGTTTTTTCCCCATGTTACCACATAAATGATTCACTCATATGTGGTGTTACTTTGTACTTAGGGATATTATTCAACTCTTACTTTAGTTCAATTCATCATCAATAGAGAGAGCTATTCCATCCATCCATCTTCTTTGTGTGTCTTGTTGTGTTTGTGCTCCTTGTGTGTGCTTCTCGTGTGTATCTTGCACTTCTACACACACCCAACAATGATTTTAGAGCAGGTTCAACTCCTTCTCAAGTTTTGGTTTTTCATGTCACGGCGTGCATGCACTTTAAACAGTGCAAATCAAATTTGGAGCATAGAACAATGAATTTCAATAGACAAGAAACATTTCCACTAGTTGCACTAGAGTTTTACTCCCATTTCAAATCCATTCATGCAGTCAGAATTGCCATGAGAGTGATGGTTTGTGAGCCGAAATTTCAGCATTCATTTCAGCTTTTGTCGAAGTGAAGATTTTGTCACATTCTTGTTCTTTAGTGAAATGGCAGGAAACAATGACTTGTTTGGCATGCTTGAAGGTGAAGGTAAGCTTGATGGGACAAACTATCCAATGTGGTCTTACATGATGAAGCATGTTCTTGTTGCAAAACAACTTTGGAACATAGTGGCAGATGTAGATCGAAGACCCACATGTTCTACTTCACAGTCTACTGTCACAGATGGAGCTTCTTCTTCAAGTATAGTGGTTTCTCCTTCTCCACCTACACAGGAGCAGCTTAGATGGGATGGAAAAGATGCTCAAGCTCATGCACTGATTGCACTTTCTATGAAGCGTCATCTAGTTCTACACATTCGGTCATGTTCTACGTCAAGATAGGCAAGGGACACTCTTGCTTCTTTGTATGTCGTGCATAATGAAGAACATGTTGCACACTTGAGGAAGCAAATTGAGGATGTATGTATGGCTGAAAATGAGTTTGTGGATGTGTATGTGACACACATCAAAGATTTGAAAGAGCAATTGCAAACATAGATGAGATTATTTTGGATGCATCACTCATCTTTACATTGCTAAAAGGATTGCTAGAATCTTTTCAAAGCTTTGCTACTACACTTCGTTTGGTTGCAAAGGGGAATCCCAATATGTATGCATTTGATGAGGTTGTGTCTCTTCTTTTGCAAGAAGAGCAATCTAAAGTGAATAGGAGTGGTTTGATTGAGGGAACGCAAGCACTTGCTATCTCACAAAAGGGGAAGAGTAAGTATGGTTCAGCTTTGGGTTCATCAAAACCAAAGCCTCAAGCTTCCTCTTCCACTCATTCCTCTAATGATGCTGATTTGCAAAAGAAAAAACAGATGCAAATATTACTGAAAGGCTGGTCATACTATTGATGAGTGTAGAAAGCTTGCTAAGCTCAATAAAAAGAAGAAGGAATTCAGAATGTCTATTGCTGAAAATTAGCAAATGCAAAGAATGATGAATCTAACATGGCTCAAGATTTTTTGGGCATGTGTTGTTACATGTCATTATGATTCATATTTGCATTCTAAATGTATGGTTGTGAGTGAGGCTGATTCAGATTGGTTCTTTGATAGTGGTGCTTCAAAGCACATGACTTCATGCAAAAGATTTTTTGGAAGATGCACCCAAAGGAGGACATGTGGTGTGTGCAAATAGTGCCTCTTATCCTATCATTAGAGTAGGAGAAATTGAGCTTGCAACTACAAATGGAGGTGTGATTCTCTTGAAAAAGGCATTGTATGTACCCGGGATCAAGAAGAACTTGATTTCAGTTCCGTTGATTGCCAAAGTTGGACTTCATGTACACTTTGTTGATGATAAGTGTATGGTTCATGATTTCAGCAATGGTGATATTATCGTTATGTTCGATAAATTATGTAATGGTTTTTATTGCATGGATACATACAAAAGGGCTGCCTCAAATGCCTTGGTTGCTCATACTTCCTCCATGGCTGAAATGGAGCTTTGGCATGCCCATTTTGGTCACTTGAACTTCAATAGTTTGTTTTACTTGCAAAAGAAAGACATGGTTATTGGTTTGCCAACACTTGAATCCATTGAAAAGCATGCATGTGAAGGTTGCATTCTTGAAAAAATGCATCATGCTTCTTTTCCAAAAAATACTCATACACACATTACAAGAAAATTATAGCTTGTTCATAGTGATGTATGTTGTCCCGTCAAGACTCCATCTTTTGAGAAGCATGTATATTTTTTTACCTTCATTGATGATGCTACTCTCCATACATGGCTGTATCCTATGAAAGCAAAGAATGAGGTATTTTCTTGCTTCAAAGCATTTTTAGCTATGGCTGAAAATGTTTCTTCAAACAAGATTTTGACTCTTCACATGGATCGTGGTGGTGAATACATGTCACATGATTTTAACGCTTTTCTTTGTGAAAGAGGTATTTCACACCAATGTACAATGCCATATACACCTTAGCAAAATGGTGTTGTCGAGTGTAAAAATAGAACTCTTCTTGGAATGGCATGATGTATGGTTAAAGGAAAGCACCTTCTTGATAAGTTTTGGCTGGGAACGATCATGTGGGCAAACTATGTGTTGAATTGCTACCCTACAAAGCATTGAGATTCATCACTCCTTATGAGGCTTGGAATGGACATTAGTCTATGGTTAGTCATATGTGCATGTTTGGTTGGTTGGCATATGCTCTTGTGCCATCGCAACAATGTCACAAAATTGATGACAAGGCAAATAAATGTATATTTGCTGGTTATAGTGTTGAAAGTAAGGGATATCATTTGTACCATCCATTGAAAAACACAATTATTGTGAGTCAAGATGTGGTATTTGCTAAAAATTCAAATTTCCCTCTACTTGAATGCAAAAAACAGCCAATAGTTAGCTCACAAGATGTGTTCGATACACTCATGCCTTTGTTCCAAAATGGTTGCACTTGACTATGGCCATGTAGACCAATCAACTCAGGCTCAAGGGGTTGAAAAATTCCAGCAAAATAAAGCTGACAATGCAGAGAATTTCTAGCCAACATGGCTGAAACTTTTGAGCAAAAAATTGTCGGAACTACTGGAAATTTTCACTCACATATGGCTGAACATTTGTGTCAAAATATGACTGAAAATGAGCATGAAATTCAGCCCACACATGATATACATGTGATGATGTATTACCTAATGAATGCATGTCTATCAAGAGTGCACAAAGTATGACAAAGTGGCGCAATAGAGAGAGCTATTCCAACCATTCTTCTTCTCTGTGTGTCTTATTGCATTTGCGCTCCTTGTGTGTGCTTTTTGTATCTCTTGCACTTCTACACACACCCAACACTTGCATGGTTTAATATTTCTAGAAAATCTTTGAAATTCAAGAATTTATTGATCGAATGACTAAAATCGTGCCTCTCGAAATCATAATCACTTGGTAGACCTTTCTTCTAGGTCTCCATCCAATTTCTTTGTTCATGTTAGCTTAGCAAGTTTTTCCAAAGGTTAATACTACTTAATTATCTTGAACCAAATTTTGTCTATACTCAAGATAGTTTTATACTAGCCTCAAAGGTCACCAAAGCTTTAGAAAGAGGAACAAATCATTTCTCTTATCGATTCCTTCAAATCCTTAAACTAATTGAGGAACAATACTTATCAAACCACCAAGATATCTTCTTGCTAACATTTCTATCTATTGAATGGAGTTAAACGATTCAAGTTATATTTTCTTTAAGTTCCCAAGTCTTACCAGACAGATACCTCTTTCTTGGCATCATATCCTTGAACCCTCTAGGAACTTGTTGAATCACTTATTCTCATCATCCAAAGACGTAAAAGATGTTCCTTTGTAGATCATTCTATTAGTTTTATACTTGAATATGCTTGTCTTTTAGCAAGCTCCTTATATTTGGAGTTTAACTCAAAAACTCCATGAAGTTCTTATCCTCTTATTTATCCAAATTCATTGCACAATCTAAAGTTGATTATGCATTCTATTGAAAATAATGCATCTACTTAAGAGGACAAAAGATAGCCTTTTTCTAAGGTAAAAGGTATTTTATTCTATTTACTCTTTTGTAAACACAAACAAGTTTATCTAATTGTTCAAGGAGGTATATTTCTACACTTATTATGATGCTAAGACCTTGATCTCAAAGGTCTTATCTTTAAGCCTTATCCTGATGTTTTCTATTGGATGTTGAGTTTCTTTTTTCTCTGTCCATTAGAGCAAATTCTCAATGGGAGTTACTTCCCACTATCCCATACTAGTGAGTTCTTTCCCCAATATGCATAATAGCATCCTTAATCTTTTCAAATTTCCTTGTCTTTTCAATGCTCTTTGATCATTTTCTATGATCATGAATTCCATCTAGGAATTCCTTGGCATCATATTCATGAGAACAAAGACTAATGTTTCTAAATCTCATACCAACTAATCTTATACCTCAAAGATTTTTTTGGTTGACCTTTAATCTTTCCTTGGCATGATTTATCAAACCGCAAAAGGTTTGATCCCTTTTGACCAATTTAGGTCACCAAGATGTCTCAAAATTCCTCTAGTTAGGTTAACTTGAGATAAGACCAAGTCTTTTCTCCTTTAGTTCCCTTCAAGGTTGTTAGTATTTACCCATGGGATTTACTTGGGATCTTTAATTCATAATTCTATGAGTTTTCTTCTTTCTTAAGTGTTTAGCATCCTAATGATGTTCATATGACCTTTCAATTGTTCTAATTCTAAGGATAAAAATTAAATGTCATCCTTTTGACTTAAGCAAGTTCTCATGCTTACCCATCATTCTTAAGTATCTTACAATGGATATGCTTCAAGCCTTAGACTAGCTAATACTTTGGTTAATATCAAACTAGAATCGCTTCATGAATTCCATTCTTGCATATCTAGTTCTTACTTTGTTTGAGTTTATACCTCAAACACCCTTAGGTACTTGATATTAAATGTACTCCTTAGCTTTCACAAAACGTTTTAAAGGAATGCATCTTTCATTTAGAAGTATCATATCAATGATAGCTTTCTTCCCCCATTTAAAGGGTTTTCATCCTTGAAAATTTTAACTTTTTAGGGAATTGATGCTTATTCAATTTCCAAACTATGAACCCAATCGGAGCTTGACCTTATTTTCTTTTAAGAGATTAAGCATGTCATTGAATACCCTTGAGTTTAAGCTTTCATTATCTTTAAATCCGGTGTCCCATACCATCAAATCCAATTTAGTGATAGTGCAAACCTAGACATCCCATACCATTCGGTTTACACTCTCACTTCAGTGTAGACAGCTTTAGCTTTTACTAATGGATTACTTACAAAGAAGAAATTTTCGATCCTAGTCTTATCACATATAATCAAAATGTTTGTAAGTTACATCCTTACTGAGTTTTGATTTGTTCTTGCAAAGACTTTGAAGATTGAGCCTTCGTTGAAATGTTTCTTTGATTAGATGCAATCGAAGGTATCTTTGTCTATGTCATTTGATAATAGAGCTAGTATTTTCACCCTAGATATTAGTTTTTGACATAGATATGCATCTATCTCAAAGGAAATAGTCATGAGATTATCATTGAATTAGCTAAATGATCATATTCTTAACCATATTGGAAAGTTGTTGCTTGTTCATAGGATATATTTTGGATCTTTAAACCCTTTATCTTTAGGGTATCTTTATGTTGTTTTTAGGGTATCTTTAAACCCTTTATTTTTCCTTTTATCCAAATGCGTACCCTTGAATCTTTTAAAGCTCCAAGTGGATCATACTTCTGATCAATGAAGGGAGAACCTTATCGAGGAAGAAATGACCATGTCAAAAGGGTGAAACGGTTTACGCATTTTTTTCCCTAACTTATCACTCTATGCCTTGGCATTCTCTTCCACCTTTAAGTGTGATCTTTGTTGATATATTTAGGTAGTGATGTGTGTGAACACACTAGGACCGCCGAGACACTTTTTTCCCTCTTTAGGAGGTTTTTTCCCCCGACTTGTACATACGCCTATTGCCCTAATGGGCTACTTATCTTTGTACATTCTCTAGTAATACATTCAGTATTGTGTGTTGTGCTCCAAGATTCTTCTTCTTCCTTGTGCTGTTCGCATGCTTCCACAGACGTCTATCTCCAACGATTGGTATTAGAGCAGGTCGTCGCTTCATCTAGGGCATCGTCGACACTCCTCCGTTTGCAGTCTTAGAATCACAAGAATTTTGGTGAGCATGCTCACCGTGTTTTCGAGATCAAAACGGCTTCGCTTTGTGGTGCTGAAATCACGATCTGAGCTCGTTTCGGCCTCCATATGCACTATCATAGTGCTTATGTAGGCTATTTCATCTTTTTGTGCCAAAGGTATATACCAGTTTTTGTTCACCAATATAAGCGTCTCGAAGTCTGCTATAGGTCTAGTGGAATTCGTCTAGGTAGTTCTGTTCAAGTTTTTGAGATACAATCAATTTTTTGCATCAAGGTATTTTAGTCATCGGCCATGGCCGAAAGCAGTGATGTATTCTGTATGTTGGCTGTTGAGGGTAAGTTGGATGGTACCAACTACCCGTTATGGGATTATATGATGCGACATGTGTTGGTTGCAAAAGGACTGTGGAACATTGTGCAGGGTGTCGAAAAACATTCTATCACTCCTGCAACTATTACAACTACAAGTATTGAAGCTGATGCAGAAGGTGTCAAAGATGATGATATTCTGCATATTCCTGTTTGTGCTATGATTTTTGCTGCACCTACTATAGAGCAGATTCATTGGGATGGCAGAGATGCCCAGGCACATGCATTGATAGCTTTTTCTGTCAAACGTCTCATTATTCCTCACATTCGCTCTTGCAGAATAGCTAAGGATGCTTGGGATACACTTACCACAATGATTCACTTTATTGCTATGAGATCATTTTCTTTTTACTGCCTGACTGAGCAATAAAGTATAAACCTGCACCTTGATGACTTTGTTAATAAACATTGCCATGGCTCATAGAATTTAGTGCTAGTCAAGGAAGACTCAAGAGTGTTGCATTGGCCCCATAATAAATTTCTGGGAGTAACCACGACACTCTTGGCTTAGTCTGTGTGCAATGAAATAGTAAATGAGAGGCAGCTTTACGATATGTGAGGTGAGCAAGGACCTGAATTAGTTTGTCTCAACCAAATGCTTCAAATCCTATTGTGTAATAGAAATGTGGTACACTGAAATGGTTGTGGACATGGGAAGCCTTTTTCTCGCAATGCACGTGAAAGGAGATTGCATAGATATGAACATTACTGCATGAGTTTTTGTACGATAAATTTTAAAATTGCATTCTTATAACTTGTATTCTAGAGAGAGAGGGAGAAAACTCACTACGAACCATATTTCAAGGATGCTCAGGCAAGAGCGAGAGAGAGAGTAAGAATTGAAAGAGAGAATAAAGAAGGTGCATGTGAATGTCTTATTGTGAGTACATCTGAGGGTGAAGGCCTCTTTGGCAAGACGATTGGAATGTGTGGGTCCGAGCATGTGCATAAGTAAAAAGTGTGTAGGTGTATGAGCAAGCATTAGTGAGCGTGTATTGGGGGAGGGTGTACGTATGAGAGTGGGTGTGTGTGAAAAGCGTGAGGAGGAAATGTGTGCTTGCTAGAGCATGTGAGTGTGTAGTTGAGTAAGTGAGTCTAAGTAAGTGCAAGTGAGAATGCTTGATTGTGAGGGTCTGATTGGTTTGCTTGATTGCGAGTGACTGATCATATGAGCATGTGTGTTTGAGTGCGTGCATGGGTGAAAGGTATGTGGTTATATGAGTGCGTGCTGATGTGTGTGTGAATATGAGAGAGACATTGTATGTATGCACTCCCATATATGGGAATGCCCAAAACCATGTGAGAATGTGAGTGTGAGATCTTGAGGGAAAGTGTGAAATAGCATGTAAAGAAGTGTGTGAGAGTGGGTGAGTAAGAAAAAGGAGCTTGAGTGTGTGAGTGGCAAAGGGGAAGAGGACCTTGCAAATAATAGAGTGTGGAAAAAAGGTGCTCTTGCTTGTGCATAGAGACCAAAAGTCTTTCCCATATCTAGATAAAGGGGAACCAGATACTAGAGCATCCTTGGATGAAACTTTGGGATTGAAATTCGTGTGAGATTACTATCCAAAAAGACTCGGATCTACTGGGGATCCCTAAAGAGGATATATTCGAGAGCAATTGTGGACTCAGAGTAAATGAAGTGGCATAGTACAAGTCAATTGAACAAACCTAGGCAGGTGGAAGGCACTTTCCCTTGGACTAAGAGAGCTTTCATTTTGGTGCGTTTGCCAGGAATTGGCTTAGCACACCTCATAGAGATTGCTACGAGCTCGCGTGGTGCCCCAATTGTGTGGCACAGCCAAGCCCCGGATTGGTTGCTTTGGTCTTGGTAAAGTGATGACACAAAGAATGCAAGTTAGGGACTTTTCAAAAGGTCGGCCCGAGGTTGATGAACTCCGAATGGTCGAGAATTTGAAGCGGGTTTGGATGCGGAATGCGAAGCCGTGCATATGAATGTCGCTAGGTTGGTCCAATCTCGAACTATATTCGATGTTGGTGTTGTGAGAAAGTCGGGCACATTGCAAAGTTTGCCCTCGTGTGTCAAGTCCATTGGACTTTCTCCCTAAATGCGTAGAATGTGGGAAAAAGAGGCTATGCGAGCACGTGTGTGGCTCAAAGAGATGACTGACTAAAGATCGCAACAAATGAATCGGATAGGTGTTTATCCTCTTTGTATGTGGAAGTTGACATGAGTGGAGTTACTTCGTCGACAGAGACCGTGAGGGCAAGTGAAAGCAAGGACACTGGATCTCATGACCGAGACTTGGTAGAACTCGTAAAGAGCCTGGAATGCCAAGTCAATTTGCTTCGGGAGAGCGGGATAGCGAGAGGACCAAGGTAGAAAAGCTTGAGGAAAGTCAAGCAAGATTAGGAGGGTTGTTGCAAAGTGTGTAGAATAGTTGCAAGACGTGGAGAATAGAAACAAGGAGTTGAAAGTGAACAAGAGCTTGAGGGAAGGCCTTGCAAGGTTTGATAATGAAAACGTGGTCTTAGACCTAAGAACCGGCTTGATGATAGCCGATTGCCATAACGTTGCAATCAAAGAGGATTCCCCTAAATATGATGATGACTTGGCACAGCGAGTCGACGGATGGAAAAGGAAATCAAGAAATTGCGAGAGATGACTGATAGATATGATGACCAAGCGGGTAAGGTAGTGGAAGAGTTCCACCTGTAGTTAGAAAGAATGAAAAGTGTCCAAGCAGAGAGTGATGAGAAGTGAGACAAGTAGAAAAAGAGACTGCAAAGTTGAGTAGCAAGCTCGATAGGTGGAGGAATCGGAAAGACGATGAGATGCGAGGACAGGTAGAGGACCCGAAAGTAGGAAAAATGGAAGGAGAGCTGAAGGCCATGTTGGATAGGTTGGATGCGTTCGGAGCGGAGTTAGAAAGGACGAAGAATGAATTGTCGAAGAAGGTAGATGATCTAGATGTAGAAAATATGAGTAGGATTGGGAG
>MU263111.1:0-49266 GCA_020310875.1 Ceratopteris richardii | reverse complement strand
CCCCCCCCCCCCCCCCCCCCCCCCCCCCCCCCCCCCCCCCCCCCCCCCCCCCCCCCCCCCCCCCCCCCCCAAACCCACCCTTTCCTACACCACTCGTTCTCCTTATCTTTCCTTCGTCAATCGCCTGATTGCTCCGTCTGATCTTACAAACGCTGAATGTAGCTCCTCGGATTTGTATTCCTTTCACAGGTCCTCGAAGAAAAAGAACTCGAACTGAAGAGGTGAGACATTCTTTTGACGTTTCTTTTAGTCTTATCTTTCCAAATATTTTTTTGTTCCGATAGAAATATGGACATTTGAGGCTGTCGAACTTGTAAATTACTCATTTGTTGGTCATAATTTACTGGAAACTGGTGCAACTCGTATTTAGGGGAAATGGCAGTAAGATGGAGTATAAAGAACTCCAACACCTTAATTAGAAGAAAATGATCACGAAAGTTTACTTGCTCGGAATCTTACGAATGTGTCTATTATGAACGAATTTTTACGTAACTATATACTATGGTTGCCACGGTTGATAATGTAGGGGATATCGTGCACTTAGACGATGTGATCATAGAGGGCACATGTAAAATATGCTAATAACTTTCTCATTGCTTAAATGAAAAAAATGGCTGCAATGGCTGTCCACATTGGAAGGCACAGAAATATCAACAATTTAATTAGTACAGTACTCTGATTTTATTTTTTGCATGCATTCATGCAAATGATTTCTTAAAAATTTCCTTTTTGAGGTGCTACTTGAGGTTCGAGCAACATTGACATTCAAAGAGTCACATTGTCTAGTTGTTTCAAGGGTTTGACATTTTAGTCCACCTCTTTACAAGTGCGACAAGGTTTCATTAGTTTATATTCTATGTGTCCATTGGCTCCTCAAAACTTAATCAACAGAAAATTATCTCTATTTTTGTCCAAGAGTGTGTACATCCATTCTTGTATATGTATTGACTTACCTACATACATGCCTGCCGGACCTACATGCATGAATCACTCCTTTGTTCTTGCATGATGAAGAGGATTTATTGTAATAACAATAGTATTTTGACTGTCTGAAAATATCTGCATGGGAAGATGAACATGAACATCAAGATAACTTAGATTTATTTGCAATCAAATAGCTTCAAGTGTAGCTATAAAGGAAGCCTCGAAGACGGGATTTACAATGGCATGTAGTGATAAGAATCACTGCATTGTTCTTGCATGATGAAGAGGATTTATTGTAATAGCAATAGTACTTTGACTATATGAAAATATCTGCATAGGAAGATGAACATGAACATCAAGATAACTTAGATTTGTTTTGCAATCAAATAGCTTCAAGTGTAGCTATAAAGGAAGCCCTATACTCTTCTTCATTTGAAGATGTAGCTAGTGTCAGTTGTTTCTAGAAAGCCATGAAATAAGGAGTTCTGGAACATAAAACCAATAGCTGCATGTACTCTTGTGCTTCCGTCACTTGCCCAACTATTTTGCTTCATTTGAAGATGTAGCCAATGTCGGTTGTTTCTTAGAAAGCCATGAATTAGGCATTCTCAAATATAAAAACAATAGTTGCTTGTACTTCTTCTTGTGTCTTAGGTTATTTGTTTCTTAGAAAGAAACGAAATAAGGCATTCCCCAACATAAAAACAATAGCTGTTTGTACTTCTTCTTTTGTCTTTGTCACTTACCAATCAGAATTTGCAAAACCAAGTATGGACTTTGGAATTACCGTTGCATAATTCATATTTCCTTTCAAATATCTGAAAATTCGTTTAACTCCTTGCTAATGAATTTTTAGAGGTTTGTGCTTGGACCTTGATTCTTGAGAAATTGCAAATTGAATGTTTGATGGTGTATTACATAAACAGATCAAGCATCTTATTGCGTGACTATATAGTGCAATATCAAAAGGTTTTGAATCTACTTGTGCTTGTAATGACATATTAATATCCATAGGTGTCTCCATAGGTTTACACTTTGAAATTTCAAACCTTTCAAATGGTTTTTCAATATACTTTTGCTTTGTCATATAGATACACTCATTCCTAAATTTGAATTCAATGCCAAGATAATAATGTAAAACATCAAGATCATCATATTAAATGTATGCTAAGTTGTGACTTAAAGAACTGAAAATCTGAGTCTTTGGGATGTGTCATAATCATATCATCAACATAAATGATGATTATGATCAAGACATTTGTCTTTGACTTAACATAGAGGATAGGATCAGAGTTTTCAAAAACCAATAGATAAAAGATATAGATAAATCTTTCATACCAAGCCCTTGGTGCTTGCTTTAAACCATGAAGAGCTTTTATAAACTTGCAAACTAAATGTTCTTTACTTGGGTCTTCAAAACAAACATCTTCACGAAGATCACCGTTAAGAAAATTTGTCTTGATATTTAACGAGTATACTTTCCAACCCAAAGAATGCAACAAGAAAAAGAACAATCTTGACTATGGTCATTTTAGAAATAGGTGCAAATGTTTCATCATAGTATGTACCTTTCTTTTGTGCATAGTCTTTGATAACTAACCTTCCTTCATACCTGTCAATCATACGATCTGCATTTCTTTTGATCTTGAAGATTCCACTTGAAAGTTGATACCAATAGCTTTCTTATCTCTTGGTAACTCACAAAGCTTCCCTTCTTGATTCTTATGAATAGAATCAATTATTGGAATGTAGCCTTCCACAAGAGGGATTGCACACGTTTCTAGAGTTGATCACTTTTAGACCAAGTCAACCATGGTCAAAACAAGGTCAAAGATTATCAAAGTTTTTTTTTTTGTAGCTTTGGCTCAGTTCAGATGTAGTGGTAGCTTAGTTAAAAACTAGGTTCCTAGGCTTATTCGAGGGCTCAAACGAACTTTAAAAATTACAAAATTTGGTACTGTAGGTACTTCTAACACTCCTCAAGCTCAAGAACTTCGCGGCTTGGAAAAATGGAGTGTGGTCTATCGAAGAGAGGATTTTACAATGGGATGTAGTGATAAGAATCACTGTTTCAAAGGGAATTGTCTTCCAAAAATTGATAGGCCTAATTGTCTGGTCGTCGTTGATTTCCTTGTTTGCATATTCCTCTGTCTCTTCTCCTTTGGGACTTCTATCTTTGACTCATTTGCATATTCCTCTTGTCTCTTCTCTTTGGGACTTCTATCTTTGACTCATTTGCCCTTAGGCTTCCTTGGTCTGTAAGTCCATCTTTGCCGCTTCCTTGATTGCCCACCACGCGTTAGTCCTCCTTGCTTCCAACACACCCCACTCTCTCGCATGTGTCGTCCCTGACATGCCCTTGTTGTGGAGGGTGTGTTGTATAGTGTTGAACTACATCAACTTTCACTTCATGTTCTTTCAACCTAAAGTCACGAGCTAAATTAGTCATTAGTCTATCCCAATCTACGAGTGCTTGAACCTCTAGATGTGGCATATGTAATTGATCTACAGAGCTTTTTCCACTACAAAGAGATGTGTTGGTCTTGAGATGAAGAATTCTGAATGGTGCTCCTAGAATCCTATTGAAAACATCACTACGAACGTCCTGCTTGTAGCATGTGGGCATGTATTTTATCGTGCATGCCACCCGTAAATAGTGTTGGCCGACGGAGTTTTACTCATATCGTAGACGAGGTCAAAGTTTCCTTCATTAAAACCTAGAGGTGATATGTATGAGGCTTTGATATTACTGAATGTCGTGAAAACCACTATCATGAGCTCGAATAATTTTTGCACATCTTGGCTATGATATCATGTATATTCTTTAGCCTGGGGTCCAATGTCATATAGTTGACACCATGTATGCTACCATGCGAGGCCCTCTTTGCGGAGTGAAGTATGGATAGTTTATCCAATCTGAACAACCCCTGCTAGTGCTTACTTTAAGAGCTACTTTAGGCCATGGGTGCCTATGGGGTGCTAGAGATGTGGGGCACTGGAGCATAATAGGGGCTGTACTTGATGTGTAATGGAGCATTTCACCAAGTCCGCATCATTTCAGGGTAGGTCTCTAGTAATCTTGCTCTCCAATTTGGCGGAAAGATGGTCCCTCTCTTTGCCTGCTCTAGCATATCATTAAGTTCGTACCTCTTCTATGACTCTTAATTTCTGTGTTATAGTGAGTTAGAAGCACGAAGTACGACATCTATTGCATTTTGGAGGTGGTGATCAGCTTTCGATGGACAGGTTCTGATATTCAAATTTGAGTACTGTGTCTTCTAGGTTGGACATGGACTCAATTTGTATAGTCACTTGATCATCGTGCGTGTGCCTGATTTCGACTTGTTTTAGCCATTGAGGGACAGGAGTCTCATACGTTTCTTTCCCTTCCTGAATGACTCTACCCCCAAGACCGGTTGTGGTGCATAAGCATCTTCAAGTGTTTCCTCCACTGGAATTTCTACCAATTCCTCTGGTCCATGCTCTACCTGTCGGGATATGGTCTCTCATATTGTGACAATTTGGCTTGCAGCTCATCTATCTGTTCCTGAAGTGCCTCGATCTCTTGTGTGCCGGTTGGAGTGGGATGGCCTCGGGCACATGGACGCTGGTTGTGGTTTTTTGCTGTGTAGCTCATTGAGTTCATCCTCTAACCTCTCATAAGAGTCTAAGAAATTTGCATGTTCTTTTGCTTGTGGTTTTCTGCTTGTGTAGCTCATTGAGTTCATCTTCTAACCTCTCGTAAGAGTCTAAGAAATTTGCATGTTCTTCCAATAAAATGCGGATGGTCTCAACAGGCATCACTTGAAATTGTGGGCTAATCGGTCGTGCATGGTGTCTCTTCATATAGTGATTCAACATGATCTCCATATTCTTGACATTCTCTTGATAAAGGTTTTGCATTCTTGAGTCAAGCTCGTTGTGGGCTTGTAAGGTGTCATACAATCCTTGTAAATTCACATTCTTCTCTTCTGGTGCAACCACTCGTTCTTGTAGTTGAAGGGATTCCGTTGTGAGTGACTCGTTGCGCTCTTCAAGTAGATGGTATTCTTATCGTAACTGATTGGTACATTGAACCATGGTATTTAGTGCATTATTTACATAATTAGATGCAATATGTATAGTTGAGAGTGCAAGGGGTTTGGAAATGGGAAAGGGAGTAGTGAATGGTGTGCGTGATGGTGGTATTAGTGTGGGTGATGTTGGTGGAGGAGGAAAGGGAGATTGTGGAGGTGTGGGGGTAGTGCTCTGGGTGGAGAGATGTCCATTGGATGGGTGATAAGTTCATGTGACTTTTCTACCATAAAGACAGGGATGGTAGGTGCATTGCTCGTGTTGATAGTGAATAGTGAAGATGTTATATGTGGATAAAGAATAAATGAAGAAGATGGTGCTCATGCTTGGAGCATGGCTTCCATGAAGGAAGCCCATAGTGGCGTTAGGGTAGTGCAGGTGGTGGAGATCGGGATAGGAAGGCGAAGGTAAGGATAGGAAGGAGAATATGTAGGAAGAGGAAGTCATGGTATTAGGGATACAGGTAGGCTGGAATGTGGGATGCCTAGAATGCCTTCTGTTGGAGATGGGTTTCTTTGGGCCAAGACTCAAGTGTTTTAATGGGTGGCCTATGGAAGGTTCGAGTGAGCCTGAGGAGGCCATGTATAATGGGTTGTGATGGAGGAGAACAATTCTGCATGAGAGACAAGGGCACGGAAACTGAAGGAAAGTGTTGATGTTGTGGCTTTAGTGGTAGTAACTACTACTTCGCTATGAGGTGGGGAACAGGGTGGGGTGTGAAAAATCGGTTCTTCGGCTTGAGTGGTTTCGATGACTGTGGTTACGGTTGCTTGGGTCCGGGGTGGGATGGAGGATGTGGAGGCGAGATTGGTGAGGTCTGTACAAATGTTTCTGCGGTGAGATCAATTCTTGTTGTGAGGTCGCTTCTTGAACAATGACTCCTTCCCTTTGTGAGATAGGAATCTGTATTGAGGCCATGGTCTTTGCATCATGGTTTGGAGGGCTTCCATGGCTCCATGAGTTTTTGACATGAGTTGCAAGGTCTCAATGAAAAGCCTGGTCCACGCCTTCTTCGCCCAAAATCTGCTTAACTAGTAATTGGCCTTTGTGGAACAAAAGTCTACTTATGGAATCACTTGGGCACCAATCTCAAGGATCAATCAATCCTAGAGGTGACTAACTTCTGGAGGAGGTGTGCTCTACCTTATGTGAAGCTGTGGAGGAGATTTTGGCTGCCAACCAT
Organism: Ceratopteris richardii; assembly: GCA_020310875.1. Classification (NCBI taxonomy): domain Eukaryota; kingdom Viridiplantae; phylum Streptophyta; class Polypodiopsida; order Polypodiales; family Pteridaceae; genus Ceratopteris; species Ceratopteris richardii. The sequence goes on along the minus strand of MU263111.1, from coordinate 43,085 downwards.
CAACATCTTGTTGATTTACTGTGAGTAGCAAGTCTATATGAGTCCCACACTTGTTAGTTCACTAGTTTTTGATTTAGGGTTTTTGAAACCCTAATTTCAGAATTAGGATTTTCTGTAAAACAGTTCTAAACTGTTCTTATTCTCTACGTTCTCACATACACACACTCTTCATACCTTTTAGGCACTTTACACACAATTTCTTGTATCTAGTTCCCTATTTCTGCCTAGATTCAAATATTGTTAGTTTGTATCATATTTAGACATTGTAATTTGACATTTAAATATCAGTTAGTATAGGTGAGCATTCTAGCTTACCGTACACTTTGACAATCTTGTCTATTTTCTCTCTATCTTTCACTCATCTCTTTTTGTGTTGGAAGATCCTGTAAACCTGTGATTAATTGTTATTGAGGCCCATCCCACTTCCAACCATAGCTGCATCGGTACGCGTACCATTTCATGTGGTACGTTTTTTTAGATTCGATCCATTCGGTGCGTTTGGATTCATCCGGTTCGTCATACTTTTTTCTGCCGAAAATTCTTATGAAGGTTAAAAAACCCTCGATCGTATGCGTTTTCCTCCGTGCGAGTGTTCAGCCTATGCTCCATTGCTCCCTTGCTGAGTGCTCCCTTGCTCCCTTGCTCCATACTACATATACTCTTGAGGTCCACATCCCCTTGAGGTCTAGTCTCCACACACCCTCTTGTGGTGTTTGCTTTTTCCTCCATTATGCCTCGTTCTATTTCCCACCTTTGGGCCCTTCCCACTTCAAGCCATGAATTGGTAAATGCTAATGTTTCTGGCTCGGGAACATGGAGGTGGGTGTGCAAGTATTGTGCAAAAACATTTAGCACAACAAGTACACGTCTCATTCGACATGTGTCAGCACTAAGAGGATCAGGCATTTCAGCTTGTCCAAAAGTCCCCAATGACATAGCCGAGGCTGTGCGACATGAGCACAATCTCAACCAAGAGGCGGTGGCTTCTCGTAGGCGTGAGTCTACTGCAACTTCTCTTGATATATTAGAAGACTTAGAAGGTGGACTTAGTGTTGGACCTAGTGCCACTGCTCGCTCATTTAGAAGAGTGCCACTGCTCGCTCATTTAGAAGCTGTACATCTACCCAATGAGAAGAGAGTGAAAGCTCTACCCCTCTTGAGTCATCTGAGCCGCCAAGCGATGAGACCTAGACTTGGGGTCCTCCATTCTGCTTATCTAAGTACGGGCTTACAGAAGCAACGCCAAAAAGTTGCGGAAATTGAAATTGAGCGTTGCATACTTGAATGCAACCTCCCTTTCAATGTTGTTCGCACTGATGCTTGGAAGAGGATGGTGAGGGCAATATCCCAAGTGGGACCTACCAATGATGATTGGCATGGGATTCCACATAATCGCCTACGGACATCCATGCTCATTGAAGAGCAAGAGAGGATTGACCTACAATTAGGGCCCATTAAAAGTGGGTGGAAGACCTATGGATGCTCCATTCTATCCGACGGATGGACCGATTTTAGACGACGCCACATTATCAATGTAATGGTTTCCTCTTGCTTAGGCACTTAATTTCTGAAAGCATTGGATTGTAGTGCCGCGGGTACTCGTATCACATGGGACTACATTTATGAGCATATAAAATCCGCTATAGAAGAAGTAGGAGTTTCCAATGTGATACAAACAGTGACAGACAATGCCTCTAATTGTAAGAGGATGGGGGAGATGATAGAAGCGGAGTTCCCAAGCATTGTCTGGACCCCTTGTAGTGCACATTGTCTTGACCTTTTGTTTGAGGACATAGCCAAAGTATCATGGTTGGCTCCCGTGCTTTCAGATGCCAAATGCATTATCTCGTTTAAAAGAAAGAATCATCAGGCTTTTGAGTATCTTTCTAGTTATAGTGACAAGGAGTTAGTTCGCACATAAGAAACACGATTTGGATACATATATCATGTCTTCTCCTGCTTACACATGTGCATTGATTCCTTGAGGATGACCGTAATAGATAGGAGATGGATAAGTATGGCAAGAGGAAACATGGAGATTGCACATTATGTGCAAAGAAAGATTTTGGACATGGGTTTTTGGGCAGAGATAGGAAACATTTTGCCTATCTTGAGACAGATTCATGTAGTATTACGCTATGTTGACATGGAGGTTTCAACCCTCGAACTTGTGTACCACATGTACACAAGAATGACAGAGACAATTCAAGCATCTATGGCATTGTCACCATTCAGGTATATATAATTTGAATTCTCAAATTTGAAGTTTATGTTTAAATCTTTTTATTTTTTTAATTTATAATGTAGACGTGAGGAGATACTTTAGCTTGTGGAGTCTCGATGGGAGTTCATGTCACGACCTATTCATGGGTTTGCAGCATTACTCCATCCCTATTTCAAAAGCACGACATTATGGAGTCAGGGATCACTGCAACATATGAAAGATTTGTATATAGAGGGTGTCATGGCTTAGAATGAGAAGATCGCTTTTGATAACGAATTCTCAGCTTATATGGGAAACATCGGCATAGCATATGCACGCCCCATACCTATGCGGACTGATGTTACATCTCAGCCGCTTGAGTGGTGGAATCATTATGGCTATGGACACCCCACGATCGCTCCATATGCATTACGAGTGTTATCCCAGGTATTTTCTATGTTTTGAATTTTTTGTGCAATATGTTTACAACTTTATTATTGTGATAATTGATTTGATTTACATTATAAACCCTTAGCCTTGATATTAATTTCAGGATTGTTCGGCGAGCCCATGTGAGCGTAATTGGAGTGCATTCGCATTGGTGCACACCAAATTATGCAATTGTTTCAGTGTGGCACAACTTCAGTGTGTGGTATATTGCAAAGCCAATGTTCGGCTTTTGCGATCATTGCGGGATCTCAAGGGTCCAAGACAGGTATTGTGTGGAGTCTAGATAGTAGACATTGAAGCTTGAAAGTTGAAGCTAAAAATTATTATTTTCATTTTGTAGGGTTCTCCTATTACATTTGAGCAGAGTTTTGCATCTACGGAGGATGTGGGAGGATCTCAGAGGACGAGGAGGAGGAGATCTATCGCATGCTCCATACAGAGCTCGAGGTGATCGATCAGAGGGTTACTAGAGCATAGTGGAAAGCAACGTTTTAGCAACGGCAACGGCAACGCGTTAGCAACGGTGTTAGCAACGAGGGCAACGTTTGGAGCTAGGAGTTGCGATAAAGTTATTTATTTTTCAAAAACTTACATATATATTTTTTGGTATTTTGGATCCTATGATGTTTAATAAGGTGGGATATGACTATATATACCATAAAATAGAATATATATATATATATATAGATATAGATATAGATATGTAGATAGATAGATATAGATAGATAGATAGATAGATAGGAATTATGAAATCTAATCTGGTCATGAGTCATGACTCATTACATATCTTTCTTGGAGTGGGCTAGACAATATACTACCATTGGAAGTTGTAACTTCTAGCATGATACATTATGATTCATAACATTAAACATGATAAGATTTAACAACGTCATTCATGATTCATAACATTTAAGTTTTTTCATATTACATCCATCAATTATCATTCATTGATCATATTATAACATCTAACATGATACATCATAAGATTTAACATCAATGATCATAACATTTGACACCTAACTTTCTAAGTTTCTAGCTTTTAGCATTAAACATCATGATCCATAACACACATAACATTTAAGAATGTAACATATGAGTCATGGCATAAATCATAAGTGATAAATGATACATATGAAGTCACAAGTGAAAAGTGTGATCATAATAGTAAATGCATATCATGAAATATCAAATGTCAAAGGGCAACTTTTTTTTGTCTGCAACGCAACACGTTGCTAACGTCGCAACGCAACGCCGTTGCGTTGCGTACGTTGCAGAAGTTATGCAACGCGTTGCGTTGCAACTATGTACTAGATGCTTTACAGCAGAGGCAGGTTGACCGTCCTTTTACTAGTGCAAATCCAATGAGAGGTAGGGGGCGCAAAATGTGCCCCCGACGCAGAGGTGCTCCTGTACCATCAAGTGATCATGAGGATTCTGCTACGGAACGGTTCCTATTAGGGAACCAGAGTTCGACGATGATGGTAATGTCATTACACCAGGAGACATTCTACTCTCCTCTCCAGATTCTTTTTCATCTGACCATTCCATTGGCATGGATGAAGAAGAGTGATTATGATTCACATGATATGCATACATCATTTTAGGGCTTTTTGTATCTAGATTCCATCATTTCAGGTTGACTGTCGGAAGGTCGCAAGGCTTTTGTCCATTTTGTTTTGCCACATTTTGTATGACATTATCATATATCAGTATATTCGATGTGTCGTGTGCATTATGCCTATGTCGAGACTCAAATTGTTATTCTTGAATCTTGTCTTGTCTTTTTATACGAATAATGGTATATTGAACTTATCCCTGAAGTTTAAAGTTTAGTATTTCAATTTCAAAGTCACAATTTACAAATGTTCATTGTTTAATGAATCAATGTCAAATGATGAATCATGAATGTATATGTAAAAAGTTAAAACACATATTAATTAAATATATATATATATATATATATATATATATATATATATATATATATATAATTTACAAATGTTCATTGTTTAATGAATCAATGTCAAATGATGAATCATGAATGTATATGTAAAAAGTTAAAACACATATATATATATATATATATTTGTTACAAAGCACCTTACGCACCTTACCTCCCCATACCATTCGGTTCACGCACCTTACACACTCCGAATTGAACGCACCTAACGCACGTGACTGTTATGCTTCCAACAGAAATAAGGAGGAAAGAGAGTGGAGAGGGAAGTGGTTCAGGCAATGTGGCTAGAGGAAGAACAGAAAAGAAAAGTGGAAATGTAGAGAGGAATAGGAAGTAAAAGCAAAGGCAAGGCTGAAGTGACTTGCTACCAATGTGGTAGGAAAGGTCACAAGAAGCCTGATTGTAGATACTACAAAGCTGAACTAGAAAGAGAGAAGAACAGAGGTGATAAGAACAAAAAGAACACCAAGAATGAAGCACATGACAACTCAAAGGACAAGGATAAAGAGAAGGCCAATGTGGCCTCTAGTGTCGTCATTAAGGAGCTATTAAATGCAAAGATATTCTTTGTGCTACTATGGTAGCATATCATGCCAAAGTTAATGAGGTTTCTGTTAATATTAATGCACAGGATATGCTATTACAAAGAGGGATCTGATTGATGCTTTGCTTATTGTGAATGATGCTTTGTCGCAAACATGGATTTTGGATTCAGGTGCACCGTTCTATGTTACTCCTATGAAGGATTGTTTTACTACCTTTCTTGTAGGAAGATATGTATATCTTGGAAATAACCATGCTTGTTCTATTGAAGTTATTGACACATTGCAACTCACTCTAGATGGCACTAATGAGTTGGTTTTGCATGATGTAAGGTATGTACCAAGCTTCAAGAAAAGCCTATTGTTTGTTGGGCAAATGGATATGCATGGATACAGTACCCTCTTTGAGAAGGGGTCATGGAAGTTTATCAAAGGCTCTAGGCTGATTCTTAAAGGTACAAAGAAAGGGACTCTTTATTGCTTGCATGGTAAAGCTTTGTTGGGCAAGTTTATTGCTTTGGCTGAAATCCATTCACATATGGAATTATGACATAAAAGGCTTGGCCACATGAGCCCAAAAGGCCTTGATAAACTAGGTAATTTGGACAAGTTTGATGCTAAAAGCTCAAAACATGATTTTTGTAATGAATGCCAATATGGTAAGCAAGTAAAGAATTCCTACTACTCTGGTGTCCCTAGTAAATCTAATGTGCTTTATCTTGTTCATTCTGATGTTTATAGCATGCCTACCAAATCTATGGGGGGTGCTCTTTACTTTGTTTCTTTTGTTGATGACTACTCTAGGAAGCTTTGGGTATATTTGTTAAAATCTAAAGATGAAGCCTTTGCTGCATTTAAAAAATTTCATGCATTTGTGATCACCCAAATAGGTAGAAAGCTGAAATAGGTAAGTTTATAAGTGTTGAATTAAATAGATTTTGTGAAAGTCTTGGTATTAAGAGGGAGCTAACTGTCCCATACAGCCCCTCTTCCAATGGTGTGTTGGAATCAATGTCAGAATAGCATGAAACCCTAATTTCCAACAACCCTAATTTTTGGGACTTAACCAAATAAAGGTCACAAGAGGTCAAAAATTGTTATGAGCTAGTCAAATAGTGCTTCAGAAGAGCTTTCATTTGGTATATAACATTCATTCATCAGAGGTCCAGGAAGGGTAGAAAACCTTAACTATAATTTTTGCTCAAAAATATTTTTTTTACCTAGTTATGTTCCTCAAAGTTATGTATATTTAGGAAAGCAAAGTCCTTTGTCAGTTTGAAGCCCATTTTTGATGAGATTGCTATGGAATTTTGTTTTGAAAAGCTAACTTATGAGCAAGAAAAGTGAGGCTTTTTTGCATGCAGTTTTAGCTTTTTGGAAAGCCCATTGTGGGGCATCTTGAAAACTATATATTGTGGGGCATCTTGAAAACTGTATAATGAACCTATTGGGTCATCGTTCATTATCTCTTGGACCCAAGGACGTTACTTCAACATTACTTCGTTACCCAAGGATCATCATTGAGTAGCACACTCATTGATTAGTCAGACTTGGAGGTGTTCTAACTTGTGGATGAGTTATGTCTTAATTTTTGGTGCAGCTTTGGAGTAGATTTTGACAGCCAAGTTGCCAACCACGAGCATCTTGCTGAATTTTGTGAGTAGCAAGTTCTATATTCTATCCTTCTTCTATTGTTGTTGATGTTGTTGTTCCTAGGCTTTGTGCCTTCTACCTCAACATAAGGAGGTTTTTCCCTTGCTATTTAGTTAAGGTTTGTTGTACAAATAGTTCTCAACTGTTTCTATTCACTTCAAACTCACATACACACATTCTTCATACCTCTTAGGCACTTTATGAACAAACTCCTGTATCTAGTTCTCGAAATTCTACTTAGATTCAGATTTTGTAACTACATTCAACACACAATCAAATTTTGTATCTACATTCAACACATTTAGCACACATTCAATTTTGTAGCCATAGACACATTTTGTAAGTTGACATTCAATATCAGATAGTGTAGGTAAGCTTTCAGCTTACTGTTACATCTTGAGAAGTTGTGTGTTCTCTCTGCTTCTCATTCATCTATTTTTGAGTCTTAAGGTGTGTATGCTAAGGTTCATTTGTTGGAAGATCCTGTAAACTTGTTTATATTATTATTGAGGGCCATCCCAATTCCAACAATTGATATCAGAGCATAGTTGACATAGACCCATAATAAGATGAGTGATTATAGATTTAAGACATTTGGTTTCTTTAGCTTCCGAAGACTCACTGTTCCATTTTTTGCTCAACATGAGGTTAGTAAAGAAGAAAGAGAAATTCTATCATTGTTTAGATTATTCATAACCTTTCATCTTGCATGGTTGAAGCTAGATAATTTTTGTCAAAACAAGTTGTTTGTTAGGAAAGCACATCTAAGAAGTCATTTAGCCAACACAAGGATGAAAGTTGGTGATTCAGTTCAGCCACATATTTTGAAACTCAGAGTTGGTGATTCAATTCAATCACATATTTTGAAGCTCAGAGTTGGTGAGTGCTGAGTCGCACATTTTAAAGTTCAAAGGTCAATCACACATTTCGAAGATCAGAGACTTACGAATTCAGTCTTCAGTTCAGTACAGATTTATGCACAGTCAGCTCAAGATTCAATGGAAATCAGTTAAGAGATATATTTTCGGACATCTGAAGTTTTGGAGAGATCCGAAATTTTGCAGACATCCGAAATTTTGCAGAGATCCGAAGTTTTGCAGAGATCTGAAGTTAAGTTTTGCAGAGATCCGAAGTTTTGCCGAGATCCAAAGTTTTGCAGAGATCCGAAGTTTTGCAGAGATCCGAAGTTTTGCAAATTTTTATGCTTTATGCCATTATGACATTGAAGAGGGTATTGTTGGAAACAATGTTAGAATAGCATAAAATCCTAATTTCCAACCATCCTAATTTTTGGGACTTAACCAAATTTTGGTCACAAAAGGTCAAAAATTATTATGAGCTAGTCAAAAAGTGCTTCAAAAGAGCTTTCATTTGGTATATAATATTCAATTATTAGAGGTCCAAAAGGGGTAGAAAACCCTAACCCTAATTTTTGCTCAAAAAGGTTATTTACCTAGTTATCTTCCTCAAGTTATGTATATTTAGGAAAAGCAAAGTTTATGAAATCTTGCTTTTGATGCTTTTTCGCATGCGATTGTAACTTTTTGGAAAGCCCATCGTGGGAATCTTGAAAACTATATAATGGACCTTTTGGGTCATTGTTCATTATCTCTTGGACCCAAGGAGGCTACTTGGTTACTCAAGGTCCAAGGATCATCATTGAGTAGCGCACACATTGATTAGTTAGGCTTGGAGGTGTTCTAACTTCTGGAGGAGTTGTGTCCTAATTTCTGATGAAGCTTTGGAGGAGATTTTGACATACAACCATCAACATCTTGCTGAATTTTGTGAGTAGCAAGCTCTATATTTTGTCCTTCTTCTATTGTTCTTGCTGTTCCTAGTCTTTTTGTGCCTTCTACTTCAACATAAGGAGTTTCCCTTGCTATTCAGTTAGGGTTTGTTGTACAAATAGTTCTCAACTCTTTCTATTCACTTCAAACTCACATACACGCACTCTTCATACCTCTTAGGCACTTCATGAACAAACTCTTGTATCTAGTTCCCGAAATTCTACCTAGATTCAGATTTTGTAACTACATTCAGCACATATTCAGATTTTGTATCTACATTCAGCACATTTAGCACACATTCAGTTTTGTAGTCATATACACATTTTTGTAATTTGACATTCAATAATAGATAGTGTAGGTAAGCTTTTAGCTTATTGTTACACCTTGAGAAGTTGTGTATTCTCTCTACTTTTCATTCATCTATTTTTGAGTCTTAAGGTGTGTATGCTAAGGTTCATTTGTTGGAAGATCGTGTAAACCTATTTATATTATTATTAGGGTCCACCTCACTTCCAACAGTGTGGCTAAAAGGTATAACAAGACTTTATGTGAGACGCATGTTGTCCACAACCAATATTCCTCATGGATTTTGGGGAGAAGCTTTGAAAACTGTGGTTCATGTTTGCAATCGATCCCCTCTCATGTCCTTAAATGGTGGCATTCTGGAAGAGTTTTCGTTTGGCAAACCAACTTCATATGGCCATCTATGCATCTTTCGTTGTGATGCTTTGGTGCATATAAGGCCTGAGTTGAGAAGCAAGTTAGATCCAAAGTCCATAAAAGGAATCTTCATGGGTTATGGAGATGAAGGTGAAATGGGCTATATGATTTAGCTACCTCAACTTAAGATAATACACAGCTTGGATGTTGTATTTAATGAGGCAAGGCTCTTCAAAAATGATTGTGCCTCTAAAAGTGATCATGAAAAGGTCAATTTTCAGCATGTACAGCCACGTTTTAAATCTGATATGAACCCTCGGGATGCGCCACATTTGGTTGGAAATGACAATGAGCAAGTGGTTATTGAGCCAGATGATGTTGGACAACAAAATGAGGCTCTTGTTGGCATATGCAGCCACCTATTCATGCTGAAAACAGGGCTGAAAATGATGTACAGCAGCCCATTAACAATGAAAAAGTTGATGTACCTCCTAATGTAGATCCATTGCCGGGTAATGTGAATCATTGGGTAAGAAGATCTACACGTCCTAGGAGGCCAATGAACAGATATGAGCCCTCTGCACATTACATTATGTTATCAGATGAGGGTGAGCCTCTCACTTATAAAGAGGCAAAACTATGTGAGCACAAGAAGAAGTGGGAGTTAGCCATGCAAGAAGAGAAAGAGGCAAAACTATGTGAGTACAAGAAGAAGTGGGAGTTAGCCATGCATTACTACTTTTAGTGTAATACCAATGCACCATCAAAGCCTCTATTCTTCTCTGATCAATATCTTTAGTTATCTCTAAAACCTTTGCAATCCAAAATGGTCTGGTAGCCTCATCACCATCAGCAAGTACTGCAATAAGTGTTCCAACATTTATCTCTATTAAATTTCCTTGCCATCTTGCTTCTGCCTGTTTTGTCATCCTTGGGCCTACATAAATATTTCTTTTTGGTGGATGTATAAAACTTTGAAGTGCATCTGCATTACATGCTTGGGCCACATTCACGGATCTTTGTGTACAAAAATCCCATGTGAATGGAACATCAACTTGCAGTGACCTGCAATTGTATACTGTATAATCTCTTCTTGATGATTGAAAAAGTCCTCCCACCAAGATACATCTTGATCTCCGGCATATTTTTTTGCACGCTCAATATGTCTCTTCTTTTCAATGAGTGCATGCATCCAACTTTTACTTTGATCAACCACATTTCCACATCTTTCTGTATTGTTTTTATCTTCATATGGTGATTGTTCTGCACCATACACTGTAGACAAATTAGGCACCTGCAATAAGAATCTGCATCCCTCTTTAGGCTCCCACCCAAGAGAAGATGAATACTGCTTTGCAAATAAAAGGGTTATTTCATCAACCCTCCTCATCAAGAATACATGGATGAAACTAATATTGTGCAATGGAGCCAAAACCTTAGCACTGTTATCAAGGCCCATTGAGCAAAAGTGCTTAAAGTCATAAATCTGTGTGAGGTGTTGAACTTCTGGTTTTGGAGTATATGCTTCTGAAATCAGCTCGGATAAAATTGGAAGAGTAAAAGCATTGTTACATGCCAACTTCTTAGAGAAAGTACTGAACATTTGATCAATGTGATCATGAGTGTGGCCAACCAGAAGGAAATTTACCTTAACCTTCTGAAATACCTGTTTTTCAACAAGTATGCTTAAATATCCAAAGACTGTAGAATTTTTATTCTCTCTTGCAGTATTATCAAGTTGCAAATATAGAGTTGGTGGCAAAAGACCCTTCCATGATTGCAAAACACGATGAATGACAGTAACTGTAAGGTTTGGATCATTATGCACATTCAGATATGTGAAGAAAACCTTGGACATTACAGTTCCATTGTATACCAAAGCACCAACCAAATGCATTTGCACAAGGACTTCATCTCCAATGTCCTTAGGGATGCGATAAAAATGTGGCAAATAAGTTTTTTTTTGATCCATACCATTGATCAACAAACACATATAACGCTCCGGATTTCTGAGTGCTTTACTTCGATGATGAATTGCTTTCTTTTTCTCTAAAGCTGGACTCTCATGATGGTTGTTAAGAAGGTTTTTAAAATTATTCTTTTCATGTGGTGTTGTAGCCCCTTTTGCCATGTTTTTCAAAGTGGCGCAAACTGAACATTCACCCATTCTAACTTTACGAGGACTTCCTTCCATAATCGAGTAAAGTGACGATACAACACATACTTCTCATTTCTATTTTCCATGTCTTCTCTATATATTTGAAATACTTGTCGACGAGTAAAGTTATCTGACAAGCCTAACCTTCCAGTTGTAGGCATAACCTCACAATGCAAGCTAAAATAGTTCATCATCCAATTCATTGCATGACGTCCAACAGATCCTTTGGTCCCAACATGGAATGTATCCAAAATGAGATCCCCATTCAAAAGCCCTTGTTGAACCCTATGTATTCTAAAATTTCCCACACCCATTGCAATTTTAAATGCAGCCCTATACCATCGCATCCCTTGACTAAAGAAATATTCAAAAGCAACACGTGTTACTGACATGTTATCCTCAATCATTTGCATGCGAGAAACAAGGTATATATCCTTCCTTTCACTATCTAAATGGAGGAATTTTTCTCTTAGGTGCTTTAGTTTCTTCATTCCTAAATTGTACAAACATTTCAAACCACAACAATGCTTCACAATATCCAATGCAATCTGTCTATCTGAAGTAAGAAATTTAAATCTTTTTTGACTTACTTCACGAGGCCTTCTTTTAAATCGTAGATTGAGTTTGCTTTGCTTTTCGGTTGCTCCACATGCACTTGAGTCAGAAGGGAGATCAATGGTTGGATCAGATGGGAGATCAAGAGGTGCATTTGGTTGAGCAGCATTGCACTGTGAATTGGATAACTTAAATGACTCAACAGAAAACATAGAATGCACGTTCTAAACCATAGGGATCATCACTTCTGTGGAAAGGGTCAACTGAGAACAATGAATCCGAAACTGTATCAATATGAGCATAGGAAGCTGATGCCCAAGCATCCACTGAAAAGATTGAGCTCATCTTCACTCAGTTCACAGAAGACTGAAGATGAATGACCTTTTTAAATAAGTAGAAATCCGAGATCAAGTGAAGATGTCACATCAAATGTCACATCAAGAAGATATGAAATCAAAAGTTCATTAAAGTACATTAAATAAAATTAAACATCAAATTACATCAAATCACTTAATTACTCAAATATACACTAATAAGGGAACCAAAGATTTGATTCACTTTTGAAAGATGAGATACAGAGTTGATTTCTAACTAGATATGAGTCATTGAGTCTTAGCATTGTGAGTGAATCAAAATATATCCAAGTTGAGTTCCAAGTGGATTAGATATTAAAATTGTTTGGAGTAGTGCCATTGAAGACTATACAAGAAGAAATTTTACCTTTGGTTAAGATTTCAAGGATTAGGTTTTATTGTGGTCTTGGCTAGATCTCAAAGAGGTAGATGAAAGTATATTAAAAAGAATTATGTGTAAAAGAGGTACACGGAAATGTATATGTAAGAAGTATATGGAAAAGTATTTATAAGAATTATATGTAAGAATTAAGTATATGCTTGTTACAAAAGATTTTCAAATGAATTTTGAATCTACGATTTTTCTGAACGTTGGATGCAAAGACAATGAGTGATGTTTGAAATTACCAAGCTATTTGTTGAAATTACCAACATATTTTGTCGAAATTACCACAGAGCTCTTTACTTGAACGTTTATTCATACATTGATTTTTCATTTCAACAATGTGTTATAAGGTAAATGTGAATATGAACTGAAGTGAGAAGGATAACACTATAAAGATGTCATTTATCTCCCATATTCAACACAACTTAGACTTGATTTTTTCCCAAGCAAGAGATTCTAAGAAACAATTTATACATGAGATTAGACATCCTCATGTACATACCATACTCTTGCCATTGAAGTGTAATTTCCATGCAAATGTATATAAATAGTTGCAAGGTTCTATGAATATTTCATTAAAGTGGAGGTGAAACAGCCTATCTGTGTGAGTGGTATTTCCTGGTTAGATAAGTTGACAGATATAGTTAGCAACTGGACTCATTCAGTTAGATCCAGTTAGTCTCTGGTTCAAGTTACCCAATTGCCTATAAATAGCAGAGGAGGAGATCATTCTCATTTTCAAAATCCACGAGCAAGAGAGAGCAACAGAGCACACAGACAGCCATGGAGCACAGAGCTCAGCATATCAGCAAGGCAACTTTGATGGAGAAGAAGAATGTTGGCAAGAGTACCAAGAGGTAGACAAAATCATACCAAAAAAATAGATTCCTAAAAGATTCCTTTTGTATGTTTGTGTAAATAGTATGCTTTATAGGTTTTTATTTTTCTTAGCTCCTAAAATATAGATCCAATGAGGGTACAGCTCGATGTGAGGCATCGACTTGCACCCTCAAGTCGATGCCCGACATCGACTTTTAGGTGCAAGTCGATGCCTTGCATCGACTTTCACCGTCAAGTCGATGCCTTGCATCGACTTGCACCTAAAAGTCGATGCCTGGCATCGACTTGCCTGGCATCGAATTTGGCCTGAAAGTCGATGCTAGGCATCAACTTTAGGGTGCAAAGTCGATGCCAGGCATCGACTTTTAGGTTCAAGTCGATGCCAGGCATCGACTTTTAGGTGCAAGTTGATGCCAGGCATCGACTTGGACCTTTGAAAAACACAATATCGTATGAGCTGATATTTCCAAGCGCCTTCAGGGATGCGGAGTCCAAGAGTGAGAGGCCCTTCAAGAAGTTGAGAGTGACCATGAGCTCTGGTGATCAGCAACGTGAAAGGCATTGGTCACCAAGCAAAACCAAAGAAAATTATTGCATCCTTATCCTCTGAGAAGGACAGCAACCCGGTTGGAATATCCTCTGGTGGACAGAGTAGCATCAAAATTCCTGAGGATGATACAACTATGAAGGATAGGTCGAGGGACGCAGAGGTCTTAAGGACAGATCGTCCACTGCGAGACATGACAAATCTGGAGTGGTGCCTTCAGTATGTTGAAGAAAAGAATGCAGTTCTTCTTGTGTTCGCAGGGGCATATGGGAGAGGAAAGATCACGACAACACAGGGTTTTCAGTATGGCCTTGTGTACAAACTGGATTATGAAGATGAGGATTCTGACAACCTCCTTTTCTTGGTAGAGACATCGAAAGGTTTAAGAAATGTTATATGCAAGATGGATTTCTTGTGCCCAGAGTGCTGTGTTCCAGATGGGCTTGTTGAGATATGCAGGGACTCAGTGAATCTTATCAAGGACTTGATGCCATGGATCCAGGGCAACATCATGCCAACACAACAGAAGATGACAACCCTTGTAAAGGCAAGGGGTAAGCAGAGTGTGCAGAAAAAGTTCCAGAAGAAAAAGAAGAGAATTGAAGAAGAGGAGTCTTCTGACTCAAGCTCTAGCTCTGAGGATATAATAGTTGCACCTGGTGGAGAGCTTGCCTCGGGTGTTCTTGGTACTGAGCAGAACAAGATGAGGGAGGACATAGCTAGAAGAAAAGTTGTGAAGAAGGGGCAACTGTTCCACCTGCCAATCAATATCATCCATAGGCCACCAATAGATCCAGTCATAGGGAGGAGGCCCCTTGAGATCAGGGAGCCACACAATTTGCACGTGCAGAATCTTAAGAAGGAAATGAAAATAAATCCTCATGCTACTGTTGTGCCATTCCTTGTCATGGTGGATCCGAATGAGTGCATCTCTGTGGAGGAGTTCAATGAGGGTTTGTTTGAGGATTATACTTATTATGTGATTGGAAATGAAAATAAATCCTCATGCTACTGTTGTGCCATTCCTTGTCATGGTGGATCCGAATGAGTGCATCTCTGTGGAGGAGTTCAATGAGGGTTTGTTTGAGGATTATACTTATTATGTGATTGGAGGTTCACACTCTGCAAAGGCTCGTAGACAGCTAGTGAAGGAGCACCCTACCACATTCTTCTTTAGGTATGCAGAGTGCAAGATATATGCTGGCCTTACAACTTAAGAAGGAAATGAAAATAAATCCTCATGCTACTGTTGTGCCATTCCTTGTCATGGTGGATCCGAATGAGTGCATCTCTGTGGAGGAGTTCAATGAGGGTTTGTTTGAGGATTATACTTATTATGTGATTGGAGGTTCACACTCTGCAAAGGCTCGTAGACAGCTAGTGAAGGAGCACCCTACCACATTCTTCTTTAGGTATGCAGAGTGCAAGATATATGCTGGCCTTACAACTGAGGAAGCCAAGCTTCTTGCTTGGGATCACAACAATGACAATGACTACAGGCAAAAAATGTCCTCCATAGAGAGAATTCGGTTCTTCCACCATGAATATGAAGATTGTCTCGTGAAGGAAGCTGGAAGAATATATCCCAATCTACGAAAGCAATGCCTTATTGAGGTTGGAATTGCACTGGATGAGAATAGAAAGTCTGATGCTTTGAGGAAATATGATCCATGGTTTCAACTGGCATTCAGATCAGGTGAGATATGGGATCTGCAGGATAAAATTTTCACAATGTGGGAGAACAAGGAGGTCAAGGGCCAGAAGCAACGGAAGTCGAGGCCAGACCCACAGGTTGATCTGAAGGGAAAGGGAAGGAAAGTTGACCTCTCAATTGAAGAGGCTCCTGAGGACATGAAGCTGACACCATGGAGGGCCCTTCAAGGAATCAAGGATGATACATTGATTATATCAACTTTGTCAAGGGTAATCTCCAAGGAGTTGAGCCTGGAGGAGATGGTGACTGAGCTCAATAAGTATGTATGTTATTCTCAGATCTTTTTTCCCTCCTCCCATGTTTCTGGTCTAACCTAGTCTCTTTTTTGATTTCTGTGACTGTATACATGAAGATTCAGGAGGTGATGATGAAGAGGCTGGTTGCTTTTCTTGGACAGAGGTATACATGAAGATTCAGGAGGTGATGATGAAGAGGCTGGTTGCTTTTCTTGGACAGAGGTCCAAGCAGACTATCCAACCACATCGTCCTACAAAGCTTTATCAGAATATTTTATCCTGTTTCGTGATTGGGTAGGTTCTCTTTTTGAGGTTATGCCTGGTTTGCCATTAGGTTAGATGCCTTGATTCACCTAACCAATTTGATGCCAGGCTTTTAGTAGGAATTCGATGCCTGGCATCGACTTACTGCAAAATTCAATGCCTAGCATCGACCTGCCGCCAAAAGTCGATGCCTGGCATCGATCTCCTAGCACAAGTCGATGCTTGGCATCGACTTGGGGGCATAAGTCAATGCCTGGCATCGACCTCGTGGCATAAGTCGATGCCAGGCATCGACTTATGTCCCAAAGTCGATGCCAGGCATCGACTTTCAGTAGAAAATCGATGCCTGGTATCTACCCATACACGAAATCGATGCCATGCATCGATTCCTTATGTTTTGTTTGCTGTATTGAAGAGCTCATTTAATTGTCTTTCCACTTTTTCTGCAAAAACCAAAGAAAAGTAAGTATGCAAAGCTACTAGATGATTGCCCCCCTGCATTCCTGGCTCACATTCAAAGAGCAAGGCATGAGAAATCTAGACTGAAAGCCAAGGAGATGGATTTTGATGATGAACCTGATCTGAAATGTTTCTCCAATCCCCTAGACCCCCTTAGGCCTGTATATTACAATGTATTCTGTAGTGATGTAAATAACATTTGTTCTGTTGTGCCTAGAAAGCATTTCTCCCTTCTCATAGAAGACATACCCTATGGATTTAGGATGATGGGATCAGTTAATGATGATGAACCCTTCAAACACCCTCAGATTCGGAAGATGGTCACTGATTTTGCAGAGTTGACTATGTCTCTTCTTTGGAGGATAGTAATTTTCCATAGCAGAGATCAGTCTTTCTCTGTTTCAACTGCTTTGAAGGCAAGATGTCATGCTGTGGAGTGCCTCACGTGGTAAGTAATCTTCTTTCTATCTCCATGGCTTTAATGATGCTCTCTGTGACTCATAGTTCTTGTTGGCAGGGTGAAGACAAACGTCAATCACACTCCTTTGCATAGGTTTGTGAGCTCCACTGAATGCATTACAGTTGGCTATTATGATGAAGTAAGCAAAAGGAAAGTCAAGGAGCATTGCAATGAGAATGGTATCTCAAATGTGCTCATGTTCCCAGCCATTACCAAGAAACTTCGTCATGTAGTTGGGGACATGACATTGGTTAACCCCTATCAGAAGCCACAAAAGCTCATAATGAGATTGCTTCAACTATTCTCCAATGATGATGACTGGGTCCTAGACCTTTTTTCGGGCACAGGTAATTTCAATTTTAACAATTTTCATTAGTCATCATGTTGATTGAGGCCTATAAGTGGTTTTCTGCTGTTTCAGGAACGACTCTGGCTTGCTCCTTAAAGATGTTCAGGCACTGCATAGCTGTGGAGAAGGATGATGGTCAAGTGAGCTTCATTAGAATGAGAATCAATGGGCTGAATGAATGCCCAGATGAAGACCAAGAGGTTGGAAGGAAGCACATTGCAGACACCGAGAGATTCCAACCGGCTTCAAGGGAGCCTGTTCCCCCACTTGCAGATGAACCGGGGGACATGGCTGACCTTGAAGAGCCAATCTTGGAGCAAGAGAGGCAGGATATGTGTTCTAATGTTCCAGAGGATCCCATTATGCTTGAGCCTGAGGAAAGCTATGATCAGCTTCTATTGTAGATTCATATTACTCTTGTAAAACACATGAAATGTAAAACATCATTTTAATAGAAATATAATGTCGAGTTTTGCTTCCACTTTGTGTTCAGTTTGATTATCTTGAGCATTTCTCTGATCATGTGTGAATGTTTCTTAGTATAATTTTGTTGATTATAATCTTCTCTTGGGAATGCTTTTGTGAAATGTATTTCATATTTTGTGAATATGGCCCAGCATTCAATGAGGATCTTAACTATACAAAGGGGATGATCTTAATTGCCTTGTTAAAATGTTCCGATTTTTGCAACACATGTACTCTGATTTTCGAGTAGCTTTTAATCAGCTATAATCTGTGCTTGTTGAGGTTATAGATGTAATGAAGGAGCTTCCCGAACTCTTACTTGTACCTTCAACTCTAATCTCTTGTCAAAGATCATGATGTGGGATTCTTGATCATGCTGAACAACTAGTTTTCATGGCAACAAGTATTTTATTATATCTATCTTGACTACTTGGGATATGAGATCAAGCTTCTAGTGACAATATTTACAAGCAAGAACAAGTGATGCTTTCTAGATATTGTAAAATGCCCACTTTATTGCTTGATATCATGGTCTTTAGGTAAAAAGGAATAGAGAACATGTCTTTGTTCTCCTTTGTTGTGACTCAGTGTTAGGGTTTTTTTGTTAGATGCACGGAACTTAAATTATCTCTAAATATGTGAGGTTTGGAACTCGTAAGTCCCAAATCTTTACACAATGCCTTTAACCATATTGCCTCTTGAGTTTCCATGGTCGAACCTCTGTACCGTGCTTCAGTTGAGGATAAAGCAACTGTTGGTTGCTTCTTGGAACTCCATGACACTAGCTTTGAACCTGTAAATGCTAAGTAAGCAGAAGTACTTCTTCCCTTAGCTCCTTCCCAATATGCGTCTGAATAGATTTTGATATCCAAATCTGAAGAGTAAGGATAGAATATACCTTCATGTACCTTTGAGATACTTAAGTACTCTCTTAGCTCCATCCATGTGAGGTCTTCTAGGCGAGTGCTTGAATTGGCTTAGCACTCCTATGCTATATGCGATGTGTTCCCTTGTATGAGTAGCATATATAAAGCTACCTACCAAGCTTTGATATTCTTTAATGTCTTCAATTTTCTGACCTTCATAAACACTAAGTTTATGATTCATCTCCAAAGGTTTACGTGCAGGTTTAGCGTTCTCCATTTTGAACTTGAGAAGTAGATCCTGAATGTATCTTCTTTGAGTCAAATACATTCCTTCATCTGTGTATATCACCTGCATACCTAGGAAATATGTGAGCTCACCTAAGTCACTGATTTTTAACTCCTCTTACATGTGTCTCTTGATCCTCTGAATGCCATTCAGATCATCACCTGTCACAATAATATCATCTACATATTCACATAGATAGATAACCTCACTGTGATCCCTTTTGATGAATAGAGAAGGATCTGAGTTGTTAGGTTTGAACCCTTGATCTTGAAGGTATGTAACCAACCTGTAATTCAAAGCTCTAGGAGCTTGTTTCAACCATACAATGCTTTCTTAAGTCTGCAAACATAAGATGCATGATTAGGGTCTTTAAAACCTAGAGGTTGTGACATGTATACCTCTCACTTATCCAACCATTTAAGAATGCATTTTTCACATCAAGTTGGAGGAGTCTCCAATTCCTTGGAGCAACTACACCTATCAATGTTCTGATTGTAGACATCTTTGCGATTGGTGAGGATGTTTCCTCATAGTCTATACCATGAGTTTGTGAGCATCCTTTGGTAACTAATCTTTCCTTGTACCGCAAACTGATCCATCTGAATTTCTTTTAACTTTATGTACCCATCTGCAACCAATTACCTTTTGATTCAACGACATTGGAACTAAATCCCGAGTGTCTATCTCCTTCAATGCATCTATTTCATCTTTCATGGCCTTTTCCCAATTAGGGTTTCCCTTTGCCTCTTCATAGGTTGAGGGTTCCTTTGAAATTGAGTCTTTTGCCAAGTAGATTGAATGCTTTGTAAAAAATGTGGAATCATATCCATGCCTTTTTGGTTGTTTCTTCTCTTTTGCTGATCTTCTAGGTGCTTGCTTGGAGCATTCTCCACACTCCTGTATCTTTGCTTTCCCTCTTGACTTCCATAGTTTGTAATGCTTTTCCCTTTCATCTTAGTCATCATCTGTACCACTTCTGGGATCTTGGACCTATGTATCATGCTTGCTTCCTAATTGATGAGAATCAGAATCAAGATCATATGGTAGAGTTACCTTTTGCTTGCCTTCATGATACCAAGATCTGTGTTCTTCAAACACAACATCTCTACTTGTAGTGAATTGCTTGGTTGAAGGATTATAGAATCTGTAACCCATTTGAGTTGAGTCATAGCCAATAAACACTGCCTTTGTTTCCCTTTCATCTAGCTTACCTCTTATTTGTGATGATGGTGCATGAACATAAGCTAAACAACCAAACGTCTTGCAATGTCTAAGACTAGGTTTTCTTCTATGCCATGCTTCATAAGGAGTCATACCTTGAAGTGATTTGGATGATAGTCTATTGACAAGGTACACAAAAGTTGAAATAGCTTCTTCCCATAGATAATATGGAAACTTCTTCTCTTCAAGCATTGTTTTGGTTGATCTAACCAATGTCTTGTTTCTCCTCTCTACAATTTCATTTAGTTGTGTAGAGTACCTTATAATCACTTCCCTTTCGATACCTTTTTCTTGCAAGAACTCATCAAACTCTTTGGAGAAGTATTCTCCCCCTTCGTCAGATTTGAGCTTCTTGAGTGATCTACCTGTATGATTCTCCACATGTGCTAGATACTTCTTGAAGCAATCAAACACTTCATTCTTACTCTTGATAAGGTATAGAATGGTCCATCTACTATGATCATCAATAAATGAGACATAATACCTTGATCCTGCCAATGAAGGTTCTTGACTTGGTCTCCATACATCTGTATGTACTAAGTCCAATAAGTTGTTGTGGATGTAGCCTTTGTGGTTGAATGGTTGTTTTTGTGCCTTTCCAATCTGACTTGCATCACACCTGTTGATCATGTGTTGCATTGATATGTTCGGCGGTCCTAGAACACTTTGATCCCTGCATATATCCTTCAAGGTTCTTTCATTCACATGAGAAAGTCTCTTATGCCACACTTCAAGCTCACTTAGGGTTTGAGATCCAAAAGTGAATAGAGCTATGTTCTTGGTTTCTCCTACTTCAAAAGTAAAGAGCCTACCATGCTTCTCACCCATAGTACAAAGTGAGTTTTAAAAATGGGACCCATAGTACAAAGTGAGTTTTAAAAATGGGTTTTAAAATGTTTAGTACGTAGGGTACTAAATAAAAAACGAGTATTATATTTAGTCAAAACATTAAATTTTTTCCCCAAAATAAACCATGAATAATGCATGTCTAGCATTCATTTATATATCTAGTATTAAAAACACATAAAAAACTTACCTTATAGAACTTAGAACTTAGAAGACGAGTCACAATACTAGAGCAGAATGTATATATGAATGATGACCTCTGAATGTCATGACTCATGACTCAAGTCTCATACAAAAATGGTAAAACCATGTCATAAGTCTAAATCCAACAAGAGACATGCATGATCCAAATGATCACTATCACACGATGTCCAAAAAATATGAAGCATGCTATAAAAACTAAAGTCTAAGATGACTCTACAATGTCTTCGGTAGAGACATCTTCTATGGGCTCATCATCAAATGTGCTAGCCCATGAAGATGTACTCTCTGACTCTATGTCCAAATGTAGCTTCAATCTCAACAATCTCCCGTCTGAAGTCATCATCTCCACTAGAAGATGAGGTTGAATCCTGCTCCCAATCCTCTCGAACAACGGGATGATCTCTCTGAGTGGTAGAGGATCCACCACCCCTTCCACGACGTGGTCCACCCCTTCTTGAAACATACTTTTGTGGATGACGGCTAGTGGACGGTAATGATGGATCACCTATATAAACAATGCATATATATAAGAGAAAATTGTAGCAATGGGAATACTTGTGTTACGTGTAAATCTTAAAAGTTAGTACGTAATAGTATTACAAATTTACAATTTACCTACCCCTTCGAGTGCGGCTACGAGTCTGTCATACAAATCTCTGAGACTCCTTTGCAAGCATGGCAAACATATCCCTCTCTTCTTGAGGGATTTGAGGAATATCTTTGACTTTACTAATATCAATTAGATCAACATTCACCTGCAAAATTCAGTTCTTTAATCAAAATTCAGTCTAGACTCTAGTAAATAGCTTTAAGCTTTCATAAAACTTCAAAGTTAGAACTTACATGTAGTGGGGCTATGTTGATCCCCTTAGTTTCTAACAACTTTAGGTTGCAATGGTAATAAACCAATCTCTCAAGCTCTTAGGACTCAATCTATTCCTTTTTTTCGTATGGAATAGGGCCATGTACTCCAGTTCCTCTCTGTAAGACCTGTGCTACAATCTTGTGAAAGAATTTGCAAGGCTAATCTTTGCTATGATTCGTGAAAAAAATAATAGATCATGATTCATAAAAGATAAATTCAAATGGATTTCGAAAGATTTAAATGGTAAAAATACTTACCAATAGTGGAGTACTCACTCCATATTTCTCCCACCATGTGACCGGAGCAACCTGATTCTCGCGTAGCCATGCAGTGGGCTATCCAAAGTAGCGCTTCATGCTACGGAACTGCAATCTCTCACTCTTTAGCAGTGGGCTGTCCATGTAATCTTTGGGTATGCCTCTTCAATCATATGCCCCATCGACACATAGTTGGACCCATCGTCGGTCACAACTTGCACTACATTCTCACTTTTCACATCCTCAATGGCTTTCTTAACATGTGAGAATATGAATTCACCTATCACTACTGTGCTTGGTGCATAGGCCGGTATAGCACATAAAACATTGTGCCCTTGCAAGAGGACACAAGGATGTTTATAGAATGTCTGACCAGCCATCACATAGAATAGAGTATCCATATTTCTCCCATATAGATCTTAGGGATAACATTTTAGTCTCTGCCAGCTTTGTTTGCCTTAAGAGCTGAGTAGTGTGCAAGGTTTGTCTCGTAGGGCCCTCCCAAGCAACACCTATTCTACTAACGGCTTTCATTGCCCTCTTCTTCGGAAGATTATTAGCAACATTAAATGGAATGCCACACTGAATGAAGAGTTTGGTGAACCTCTTCCATATGTTGCTTTTGCACTCCGGCCCTTATATTGCCTCTCATGAATATATTACTATCAGAGATCTTTGAATGTGCTCTCCCATATGTTGCTTTTGCACTCGCTAGTGGCCTCTTCCATACGTTGCTTTTGCACTCCAGCCCTTATATTGCCTGTCATGAATATATTACTATCATGGATCTTTGAATGTGCTTGATGACGTGAAAAAGAGGGATCGGCATTGGCACCCACGAAACTCATGCTCTCTGTGTGTGGCGTTTTAGTTGCACTCTGATCATGAACTTGATGAGACAGGATTCATCATGAGGAGGCTCATTACCCGCACCCACAATGTTCTGAGATGATGGAGGCATAGGCAAATTACCCACCCTTGACTCAACTGGAGTTGAGCAGTCAACTCCTCTACGGTTTTTTGAGGTATGGATGTGCATTTTCCAATGCCTTTTCCTCTCAACCCAAGGAGATGACCTTTCATGCGGGATGTAGAGCCATCATACATGCCCTTGCAATAATTGCATTCCCAAGAGGTAGGGCTATATATTTTCACATGGTTACAGATGACATCAGGAGTGCTACACATGGTGAAACTTGAAAGCAAAGAGGGAAAGAGAGTTTAGACTCTAGACGGCAAGACTCAAGAGTCAAGAGTGTGTGCAAACTTCAAATAAGAGAAGGCAATGGAGAGGTAGAACTTAGAAGGCAAGAATTAATAGATAAAGAAGGCTGAACTTATGAAGCTTGCTGCTCAAGCAATGAAGACTCAACATTGAATACCCTAAAGGCTAAAGCGCCCCTCGTGAGCTGCATATCTACCATGAAAAAAAATATATGCCAAAAAACACATTAGGATGTCCCGACATCCTCAAACATTTTTTATTTAACAAAAAAGCGTTTTATTTTTACTATGTTCTCACTTCTGGCTATCTTCTTGAAGCCTTGGCATGGATCTTCCACAAAAGCTCCATGTTGGATGAACCTAACTCGCAAGCCTTTTTCAACTATTTGGTCTATACTTATTAGGTTTTTAGTGATAGTAGGTACATAGAGAACCTTACTTAGAATGTTTGTCCTTCCATTGGAAACTTTGATATTACCAATTTTCTCAACATTGTGCTTTGTGTCATCCCCTGTTTGAACTTCATGTCTATGCTTTTGACTTTTCAAGTCAGATAGAAGAGCAGTGTTGCTTGCAACATGATTTTATCATCCTGAATCTATGTAGAACAGATAATCATCTTCTTTACCTTGTTTGTGGCTTAGATTCATAAGAAGCAACGAGTCTTCATGTGGATGATCTTGTGAATAATTGTTGAAGTCCCTTCTATTATAGCCTTTATTGTTATTGTTGAAGTTGTGTCCACCTTTGCCTCTATTGCTTCCATATCCATCTCTTCCACTTCCTTTCTAGGTCTTCCCATTGAACCAATAATTATGAATGTGTGGTTGGTCTTATCGCAAATGGCACAAGGTTGAATATTCTGACCTTTGGCTTTGTCATGCTTTGGTCCTTTCTTCTTCCTTTTCCACTTGCTCTTGCTTGCGAAGTTGGCTTGGGAAGTCTCCTCTTCATCTTCTTCCTTCTTCTTGCCTTTCAGCTTCTTATCCTTCTTATCTACATATAGAGAACTAGTTGAATTACCATGATAGGAGTTACCTTTTTTTATGCTATTGTTGGCCTCTTGATTGAAGAGTTGTCCAAGAAAGATGTTGAAGTCTGGAGTTTGCACATCCATGATGAGATCATAAGCCGTGGTGAAGGATTGTACATTGCTTATCACATCGAATCCCATTGAGAATTTGCCTCATGATAGCCTCTTCTTCAATCAACTCTCCAACGGATGCTAACTAATTTGCAACCTCCTTGACCTTGGTAACAAACTTTGTGATGGTTTGTTTAGGTGTCTTCTTCATTTGGTTGTAACTCGTTACAAAGATGATTCTTTCTTGCTTTGGTACTAGTAGAAAAGAAAGTCTCGAGGGCATCCTAAGTCTCTTGAGATGACTTGCATCCTCTAATATGTGGTAATAGAAAGTCAGAGATAGAGTTTAGTATGTACGACCTTGCCTGAGAATCCCTTGCGCACCAAAGTGTGAGCTTATCTGTCTCCTCTTGTGTAGGTCCTCCTTTGGATCTTGGAATAGCATAGTTTCATGACCTTCTACAATTCCATAAAGATTTCTATCTTGCAAATAGGCCTTCATTCTGATTTGCCATACTGCGTAGTTGTATCGATCAAGCTTCTCGATCATTGAGGGAAAGCCGTCACTCAACTTGATCTAGCTCTGATACCACTGAAAGAACTTGGAGAAGCTTGTAGAAGGTAGAAAAGTGAGTTGTGAAGCGACGAAGTTTGGTCCAACAAATTGGCAAAAGACAAACCCTTGAGCTTATGGAGACTCAAATAGACTTTATAGGCATGCGATAACTACAATGAAATGCACTATGTACTTTGGAGCATCAAGGAGAAAGAATCGATATAAAACAGATAGGTTTGCGCATTGAATATCTTAAAATTTTGGATAAGACAATGAACTTCAAATGCTCATAGTGACCAACATGATTACAATTAAAAAAAATCTTTTTATGGGAGTGATACACATAGGGTTGAGTGTATATAATGCACAAGAGTACAAGAAATAAGCAAAATATGCTTTTGAAATGAACCAGACACTCAAACGGTGGTACTTCCTATTTTTCAGGAATACATAGAGAATGATCCCGAGACAGAAAAACTGAGATTTCTCCCAATCTACTAAAGCAAATGCAATGAAAATTTACAAGCATAAACTAGATACTAATACCTTTCCAATCAGCCATCTTTCATCCAATTTGGACCTGTAGAGAGAGCAACAACCTTTGCAAGCTTGCTATTGGCGAAGAAGATGATGCAGAAAAATGAAAGAGAAAGACAATGATGGTCACCAGTATATGTATATTGCTTCCATATAATGTACAAGTGTTTTGAAGTCTTTATATAGACTTTTCAAGTGCTCCACGACTTCTACAAGTGGAATTTGAATTCAAATGAAGGTGGGAAAGGTTGTTGGAGGGAATCAATTCACTTTCCTACAATCTAGGAAAAGTGAAGATCTAGTTTGATCTACTTTTAGGTGATTGATTACTTGATTGATTGCAACTCAACCACCTCAAATTTGTAGAATTTGGGCTCTATCTTTCTACTTTTACATATGTAAAGCTCTAGCCTTTTACAATGGTAAAAGATCCATGAAAAATCTCTTTTAAAAAATACAATAAATGAGCATAAGTAAAAGAACTCTCCAAGGGATATTCTTTCGATGTAATCCAAGCGATAGCTTTTGATGTAGATCAAATCCACCTCAAGCATAGTGTAAGCTTGATGTTCCAACAAACATCACATTGAAAACAAGTCTTATCCTTCCTCGATGTACCAATAGATTGAGAGGCACTATATATATGGAGTGGGGTCGATTTTCTCTAAAATATTGAATGAAGAGGATGCAAGCTCACAACGATATGCTTCCATTTGAGTCTGTGGAAGTTATGTTCATTTCTTATGGCTTGTGCAATTTTTGAGGGGACTTGTGGATATGCACTAATTTCCACTCCTAAACTTGACACATGATGAATAGGATGGGTGGTGATAGTGCAAACTGTTCTACTATAGTATTTGCACACTCATCTCCATGTGCCTGAACCGAAACCACTAGTGTTGGCCAATAGATGGTTCGAAGTGTGGGTATCCCTCATGGAAGATCTCCGTGGAGACATGATGTCTAACAAGGATGATAGATTATGGGTCTTGGAGGTTGGCATAATTGAACTACTAACTTTTAAAGATAATAATTGGCCTTGTTCTTGAAACATAAAACCTGTAAGACATTAGTCATATTATATATAATATATTGTACACTCTTGAATATATACAAAATTCAAATCAACTATATTTGTACAATGTTGAATGTATACAAAATTCACATCATGTTGGCATGCTTTTATGATAATGGCACTTATTACCTAGTACCTTCTAGCTTCTATACTATTATACATACATTATTTTGAATTTTTACGTGTGTGTGACATGTGTCATATGACCCTTGACATCATCTATAGACTATGACAATGTGTGACGTGTCTGTGCACTATATGATGTGTGTGCATTGTATATGTAAGAAACTAGGAATTACGACCACCACATGCTAGAGAGATGACTCTCCTCCCAACCTTATGCCTGTATATATAGTTGCTAGAATCAACGAGAACCACCAATGTAACTAGAGTCCACAAGTGAATGTGCAATCTCCTCCACTCCTTTCATATCTTCCACTAGAGTATACCAGTGGCTGGAGTGATCTTGACTACTACTTTAGTACCTTCCACTAGAGTCCACTAGTGGTGGTTGTACTCTCCACTCGAGTTAAGTCTCTCAAGACTCAAGTTAACTCACGTTAACTTGAGTTAGAAGGCTCTAGAGCTTCTTGTGCAAAACTCTCTCCCCATGCTCCCCATGCTCCCCATGGGGCTTGAACCCAAGACCTCCTCCTTCACAACCATGAGACTTAACCACTAGGCTAAGTGGATCACTTGTTTAAGAGATCACATGGACTTATGTTTAAGTAAAATCTCGAGATCTTTGGTCATACATACGAGTGACCAAACAGTGTCCGATTTCAGATCTGTCTGAACGGGCCGGACCCTTAGATCATAGACTTACTTTATTACATTCTTCCCCCCTTGGGAAAGATTTTCGTCCTCGAAATATCTAACTGTAGGCAACCCTCGAGCCTCATGTTCTTAAACCGGAAGAACATGGTCATGTTCTAAACTTAAAAGAACATGTCTAATCTCTGTGGTGGGATCCCTGCCCAAATGATTCAAAACTCTATCCGACTTTGCAATTTGATAAACTGGTCAAAATGCAAAGTAGTGAATGAATAATAAGGGTGGATCTAAAAAATATCCTCATCTACTTCATTGTTTCTTGATGTGTGAGCTAGGCACAAACATATGAAATAGATGGATTCCAATTACTAGTCCATTTCTGGGCATGACTGGTGCATGGACTTTAGTAACTAAGATGGGATTTGTATCCAAATCAAGACTTTAAGAACTCTTGATTCATTTGAATTTGATTGGGAAAACTTGAAGTTTTGTTGATCCAAACATCTGACTTGGATGTTTGTACAATAGTAAACTTCCAACCAACAGTTACTTGATTTCGTCACCTGACTTGAGGACTACTTGGTCCTAATAGGCTTGAAAATCCTATGTAAACTGTAGGAGAAAGGTTTCCATTTACTTTGGATCAACCTTACTATATCTCGGCCAAGTCAAATTCAAAATGAAAATCGTTCAACTTAGGATACTGTTCTCAAAGACTTCAGCTAAAAGTTCTTAAGAATTGTTAATCTTATGAGCAATTCCTAACTTTCTTGTTCTAGAGTGTACTAAACTCTAGAAAGTCATAAGAGGTATGCTAGTAACTAGAAGCAAACTCAAATGAATAAGTCAAACTTGGACTTGCTATCTTTTGAAGATTGAATAAGTTCTTGTACTGAACATCTATCTAGTATGTTTAATTTAGTTATCTAGTTCCAATCGGCTAATCCTGGACTTTTGCAAAAGGAATCAGATACCATATCTCAGTCAATTCCAAAAGATTTGGAAAGCTGAAGGAAATAACTAAAACTCTGTATAACTAATTCAAACTTCTAAGATATAAACTTGCTATGACCCAAGACTTTAACTTCTGAAGGATTGGTTTCAATAAAACATTGAAGCATTTTTTTTTCTTCTATCTTTAAGAGAAAGAAACTCGATTTTCAAAAAGATTCATAGAGTAAATCTAAACATCATCCAACCACGAGATACTATTGTGGTATCCAACATCAGTGTGTCGATCCACTAACATTCTACAATGAGTTTTTTACTCAAACAATGCTTCACTTGAGACTAAGTTCATTCCTATATTCAATCTTTATGACTGTGTACTAGAAATGCAGTTCTTGAGCATTGCTTTGAGTCAAAGGATTGAATTTATCAAGTTACACTAGGAACTTGACCCTTGACTTAGTCAGTCTATTTCTTAGTCAAAAGGTTCAGTTCAAAGTCAAAGTCTTACTCTTTCAGAAATTTATCAAATATTTCTGAATCATCAACACTTTAGCTTGAAGTGTTTCAAGAAGATCTTGGAAGTTACTTACTTCGTATCTTCTTACAAACTTGATCTTGAAGTATCTTGAGATCATGCTTTTATCTTCCTTGAATTAATACTTATCTTTGGAATTTTTAATTCCCTTGAAGATCATATCTAACTTCAAAATCTTTTTTGAGACTAAAAGATAATTATCATCGCACGGTCCTTGCTACATCAATCTGAATATAAAATCTGGTATCCCATTCGAGTGTTCCACCCTATTTTATATTCACATTAATGTGTGCACGATATTTATCCTAATAAAGTCTAAACATATCTGGATAGAGTACCTTTTTACTTCAACTCTTTGAAGTTTCAGGCATTACCTCTAACTTGATATTCTAGGTTTTTGATCCCTTCACACGATTGTTTCACGATCTTGTGCTTTCTTTTGGGAACTTGAAAACCTTTGATAGAATATCCATTCTTCTTTACTAAGGTTTTCAAAAGAAAAAACCAATTATCATTCCAAGTCCCCATGGGGATTGAACCCAAGACCTCCTCCTTCACAACCATGAGACTTAACCACTAGGTTAAGTGGATCACTTGTTTAAGAGAGCACATGGACTTATGTTTAAGTCTAGTCTTGAGATCTTTGGTCATACATACAAGTAACCAAACAGTGTCCGATTTCAGGTCTGTTAGAACCGGCCGGACCCTTAGATCATAGACTTACTTTATTACAGTATATGACTCTGTGTGATGTGTGTGTGGGTGTGCTCGATCACACTGACATCATACATGTGTGTGTGATATATGTTTGTGATATGTTTTCATGTATGATGTGTATCACGTGTGTGTGATTGTGTATCTGTATAATCATTGATGTCATGTGTGTGTGTTATCATGTATATGTGTGTGTTACCATGTATGTGTGTGTATGATATCACATGTGTATGTATGACCGTATGCATGTGTATGATGTCACATGTGTGTGTATGTGTTACCATGTATGTGGACATATGGTACACAAGTTAGAGGGTTGAAAACTCCATGTCAACATAACGTAAAACTATATGAATATGTCTCAAGATAGGCAATATGTTGCCTATCTTTGCCCAAAAATCCATGTCCAAAACTTTTCTTTGCGTATGACATGAAACCTCTTTGCTTGCTCATGTCATACTCATCCATTTTCTATCTATTATAGTCACTTGCAAGGCATCAATGGCATTCAATGCACATGTATATATAGGAGAAAACATCATATACATATTCGAATCGTGTATCTGCTGGGAGAACTAATTGCTGGGGAACTAACTCCTTGTCACTATAGCTTTGAAAGATACTCAAAGCGTGACAATTCTTTCACACAAATGAGACAATGCATTTGGCATCTAAAAGCATAGGTGCCAACTATGGTAGTTTGGTTATGTCCTCAAACAAAAGATCAAAACAGTATGCGTTGCAAGGGGTCCAAACAATGCGTGGGAACTTAGCTTATCATCTCCTCCATCCTCTTACAGTTAGAGGAGGCATTGACTGTGACTACTTGTATCACATTGGGATCTCCTTCTTCTTCTATAACTGATTTGATATGCTCATAAATGAGTTCACTTGTGATATGTACATCTACATTACTACAATCCACTGCCTTGAGAAATAGGTTCCTAAGGAGGAGACTATTATATTGATAATGTGGCATCATTTTAAATCACTCCATCCATCGGATAGAATGGAACAACCATAGTTTTCTATCCTCTTTTATTAGGTCCTAACTGCATGTCAATCCTTTTTTGCCCTCCAACGAGCATGGACGTATGCAAGCACTTACATGAAACTCCATGCCAATCATCACTAGAAGGTTTGACTTGAGCTATTGCCCTCACCATTCTCCTCCATGCATTGGTGCAAACATTGAAAGAGAGGTTGCATTCAAGTATGCGACGTTCAATTTCAATCTCTGCAATCTTTTTTGGTGCTGTTTTTGTAAGCTCGTACTTGTATAAGAGGAATGGAGGCCTCCCTTGTCTAGGTCTTTGGCTTGGAGGCTCATAGTCATTTAGATGGGTAGAGCTTTCACTCTCTTCTCGTTGGGTGCATGTATGATTTCTATATGAAGAAGCACTAGGTCGTGTGCTACTTCTAGGTCTTCTAGTACATCAACATAGGTTACCACATACTCATGTCTATGAGAAGTTACAACTTCTTGCATGAGATTGTGCTCATGTCTCACTACCTGAGTTATGTCACGGGGGACTTTTGCACAAAGTGATATGCTAGACCCTCCTATTGTGCAAAATGATTTCGCACAATACTTGCACATACACCTCCGAGTTTCTGAATCGAAATTGGTAGGATTTACCAATTCATAGCTTGATGTGTGAACGCTCTAGAGGTAGAAAATTCAACGAGGCATAATGGAGGAAAGATGGATGGATGTAATGGAAATTGGTATTGTGGATGCAAGGGTCACCTGCGTGTAGCTATGAATGCAATCCTTGACTCTCCAAGTGTATGTAAGGTGGAGCAAAGCTCAGTGAATACTTTCTACTAAGGATGGATCATGGAACAATATGTGAGCTACAAGTATGCACTATGTGACAAGAGATCAAGGGTTGAAGTAAGGGGTGACTTGGGAGTTGATGAGCAAAGGTTGAAGTAAGGGATTAGCCTCAAGGGGTTAGCCTCAAGGAGGAGTCACTTGAACTCGAATTGCAGCAAGAATGCAAATGAATGGCAGTCCGAACATACGTTGGGATTTTTTGAGGCAAAAAAAAAGAAAAAAAAACAGTACCAGCATGCATTGGAATTTCCGGTACACACCACAGGCACTATAGAACCGAACAAACCGGTTCATCCGGTTCGCGAGTCGGAACTACTCTGATGTATGTATATATATTTTCATACACACTTGCACGCATGCACACTCACACATGTAGGGTTTCCAAAAATTTTGGAAATGTGGAAACTTCCTTAACCAGTTCGAACCAATTGTATCTACCGATCTATGTTAATATCACCCAAATGACTTTAAGTCACTTATCAATAGAACTTGGTCCCAAAAGTCACATAACTTGTACGGTTTCCAAAATTTTGGAAACATGGAAACTTCCTTTCCAACCGGTTCGAACCAATCGTATCTTATGGTCTATGTTACTATCAGCCAAATGACTTACAAGTCACTTATCAATAGAACTTGGTCCCAAAAGTCACATAACTTGAAGTGGACTTATGCAACTTGAGCTTCTCCATCTTGCTTTCTTCGCACAACAGCTCGCTTGGTGTATGGTGCACCAGGGTACATCTTTGCGTGGCTCTCTCCCTAGTTTTCCAGAGAGCTTCAAAGCATGAAGGTCCTCCTCATGTGTAAGAGAGAGCACCCCCTCACTCATAAGAGTGTGTGTGAGAGAGACTCTACTCTAGAGTTGAGTAATTATTGGAGTGTAGGCATTGGTTTATATAGCTTGTATGGATGACCAGCTGACTTAAAAAGCTATATAGAAAAGCTAGGCATAACTCCAATAATAGAGCTGCTAAAAACTTATGCAGGTGATGGTGATGTGGCACTTCATGACACATGGAAGCTTTTCAAGTAGATGTACTCAAGGTTTGGGCACAAGGATATTATGCCAAAGTCAATTTTCAGGCCATGTTCATTTTCTAACAATATCTCCCCTTGAGTTCCTTTTGGATGACTTTCTCTTTGGTTCCTCTTCATTTCAGGACTTGTAGTAGATGACCGTCTTTATTTTTCAGGGCTCGATATATTCGATTTTATTAAGTTAAGAGCTGTACTTGTCCTTTTATGCAGTGAATGTTTGTGGATGAGTGTCTTCATTTATTTATTTGTTTCCTTTAAGAGCTGTGTATGTTCACGTTTTTTACTTTCTATTGTATGGTTTATTTGTTTAAACCTAATCATGCTCTGCTCAATTCACCCTCTGTCTGATAGTCATGCACATCCTTTGTTTGAGTTCAAAATGTTTTCATTAATTTCAATTTGGAATTCAATTTTGCGTTACAGTTAAGCACTTTTATTTCTATTTCAAAATGTTTTAATGCTATTGCTTTCAATTTATTTGGCATGGGGTGCTTTTGTTCTTATATTATTTTAAAAAGATGATATTGGATTAATTCTCTTTGAGTTTACCATTATTATTTTTGCCTTATGTTCTATTTATTTTTTACAACTTGTTCGTAACTTTGATTTTTTTGCCAAATTTTGTTTATATTTTGATGTTTTATCATCATCTTTTTATCTATGGGGTCTTTCGTGTGTTTTGTTTAATCTTTGTTCCTAGGATTGAATAAATTTGAACTTGTGAAGATATATAGGTCATTTTGTTGGTTTAAAAAGTTCTTCTTTCCTGACTTGAATTTAATGTATTGATCAGGTATATTGAAGTCAATTATTCCAAAATACGCAATGTGGAACGGGAGCTAGCCTCACTTGCCTTGGAAATCAAGCTTACTGCAGGGCCAAAGAAGGCGGGTAGGTTGCACAAAGTGCCTAAACTGTCTCATTTGTTCTTTCCCTTTGTCCTCTCTCTCTCTCTCTCTCTGTCTCTCTCACACACACACACACACACACACACACACACACACACACACACACACACACACACACACACACACACACACACACACACACACACACACACACACACACACACACACACACACACACATTCAAGTGCGCGCGCACATGCACACCCACACACAAATATTTCTCTTACCCGCTAGGTTTGTGTCTGCATTGTTATTTTTCTTTCCATTGATACATGGTTGGTTTTTTGTAGCTCTTGAGCATCTCAGAAAAAAGATAGAACTTTCAGGAGAGAAGATCAAACTTGCTAAGCAGAGGGAAGAACAGGCCAAAAAGGTCAGGTCAAAATCTGCAACGAAATTCAGTAGAATATGCACATTCCAAACTTTTTGCTGTAGCTGCTAATATGAATTCTGTGGACATTCCTCCCTGCTATTTGAAAGAAACTTTGTTTTTTAGGCTTGGGAAGCAGCTGCAAACGCTCTGAAAGAAGAGGAGGATAACAAGCAAAAACTATGTGACGATCTTAATCAATTGGTAGTTGTTTATGATTTTGAACTTTACATTATATGAGCTTATCATTTCACATATATAGTTGAAGCAGTAGGTATTTAATCTGATCCTAGGTCCAAGAAAGTGCAGCATCCCAGTACTCCCGATTGGAAGAGTTAAAGAAGAAACTGGAATCATTAAATCATGAGGTTACAGGAGGTACACCTGTATTAAATGTAAGGGAACCTCGTACAGAACCGGATCAATCTCAGCCTGGATCTCAAAAGGTGATTCTTTTGCTCGAATGTTGGTCTAGCCTTATAAACTAAGGTGCACATGAGAGAATAAGCACACATAAACAAAGAGAATAAATCACACAATACAAAATTATGGTGAAATGTAATATGCTGTAGTTCATGTAATAATTGTGCAAGATGATACAAAAATTATGGTGAAATCTAATATGCTCTAGTTCATGTAATAATTGTGCAAGATGATAATATGCTTCAGTTTTGATCACAAAAATAACACAAGAAATACTCATAACCCATGAATACCAAAGAGAGCAAGTGAAGGATAAGGCATGAAGAGGCTTAGGCTAATGAAGAACTCCAAAGGAACTTCTCGAAAGAGTATGCAAGACATTGAAACCTCCAAAATCATGTGCACACACTACTCAAGCACTCCAACACTCCCAAGAGATGAACTCTTCCTTCTCCTCCAAGCACCTCCAAGAATCTCATCAAAGAGCAAGAGAAGCACTCCACTGTAACACACTCACAAAGAATCTGTAAGAGTAAGTGTGAGACTTCTCACAAAAGAAACTTGAAAATGGAGTGCGTGCTACTCTCCTCCCATCCTATTTATCCCCTTGCTCACAATTGGGTAGTATCTAGAGTAATCTAGTGTGAGAGTATGTGGCCATCATCTACACTTACTCTACTATCACCTTAGGAACCTTAAGATAACCCCTGAGCAAGGAACCTTAGCAATACATGCTTTTGTTCCCACACACTGATAAATGATCTGACTTTGATCTATGCTTAACATTCTCTTCCCCTTCTAAAGATCATTTTTCTCAAAGATCAGAGAGGAGAAGCTGAGTGGGCACCCTTCCAAGATACCAAATACTCTAGAGAGAACTAATTTTGCATGCAATTCTCTTATCTAGCATCTCGTCTGAAATATTTGGTTTCAGCTCTCTCTAGTGATGAGAAACTCCGAAAAATCTAGCCTTGGCTTTAGTAAATCTTGCTAATTCTTGGCCCTTGTTTTAAAATTCTGAAGTCTATGTGGATCTTCCACCTAAGACATGCAATTTGAAGACATTTAGGAAACAATGTCAAAATAGCACAAAAACCCTAATTTCCAGTAATCCTAGTTTTTGGTACTTAGCCAAATTTTGGTCATAGAAGGTAGAAAATTATTAGCGGGATCATTTGACATATGATCATCACACCACCAACACATTCTCCACAATCCAAGGTCAATTCTTCGATCTAAATGATCTTTGGATTAGTATAAATGGTACTTCCAAAGGAAACCAGATTCCAAGAGTCGCGGAAATACTGGAACCTCCCTTTTGGGAAGCCAACACAACTCCCTTTCGAGTAGACATCACAACTCCCTTCGGGCATAACTAAGATGTCCCAATGGGAATTGAGTGCCAGGAGTTGTCAGATCACTAACAACTCCCTTTTGGGCACATCATGTAATGGACATAACAATTTCACAGGAAGATGAGCAAGGCCCACTACTTCAAACAATGGAACTATGACTAGGACCCTTGCTACAACTGACCCGTCTCCCAATGATCGCAATGGCATCCTGACCCATACAAGGTCAAGAACTATCTCATGATAGAGTCCATAGTGGTGCTAGTTTTGGTACACTTGTGACAACCATTATGCTCTATGGATTGAAGGATTGGGTGCCCTCAATGGGACATTATGGCAGATCTTATAGCACATACGGCATATGTATTAAGTGGCTTTTAGTATCCCTTAATCTCTTGTATTCTTCAAGCCTAGGTTTCAATACCATATGAGATTATTTAAGCAGAGTGAGGATCTGCTCCCTTGGATTTTGATGGGCCCACTGGATCTGTTATTTCATTTACAGGATGTCCGAAAACATAGATATTCAGAGCTCTCTCTTGAATGTTCTTGAGAGTTTTCCTTGCATAAAGAAGAACATGTTGTTAGTCACATGGTTTCAGCATGAATAGTTTCTTCGTTTCCACAGACAGCTATCACTAGATACATTTTGCCAAGACTTCATTAAGCTTGTCATCAAGCAGGCAGGATAGAGCCAGCACTTAGCTGGGGGCAAAAATGGCAAGCAACTGGCAAGTCTCTCTTACATTGCCTTCTCCACTTGAGGAGGCACTTGACATTGGTTATTTTATTTCTTCCAAAGAAGTTTTGGCTCGTATGCATATCTCTTGTAAACTTTTGAGTATCAGATGATCACTGGTTGTCTCGCTTGTCGATTTGTGCTGTATCAAAATGACAATAGCAATGTTTGCCCAATTTGTACTTCAAAAATATCTGATAGATGTACTTGGGATCTTCTACTCTTTTGATTAAGTCATGCATTAGATGAGCTTGGGAAGCTATCCCTTTGGCTATTGTTGCTAGTCTTCTAACATGATAGGAGCACTGGGAGCAAGGGGGGTCTTTTAGATCTTCTATCTACCCTCATCTTTCAGTCAATGCCACTGGCTATACAGCTGATATTACTGCATACTGCCTCTATGTTTGTTCTATTGAGAATATACTTTTTAACTTAAAATTCTAATGATTAACCTGATGGTTAAATCACCTGTTGCCTAATGTAACGATGAAGTGTAATTTCTAGACATGGATTTCCCGGATTTATATTGTATGGCTAACTGGAAGTACGTAATGCTATTACACATTGAAGGATGAGAGAGACTTGGTCCTATGGATCTCTCTTTTTCATATCTTTTGATTCTCAACCAGGTTTATCTTGTTAGTAGGCAGTGGGCACTAGGGATGCTTATTTAAGGAACCTCTGTTCATCTTGTGTCATTCTCAGGATGTTCAAAGTCCATCATCCTGCCTTAATGAAAATTAGTCAAGAGTACATTTCACCTGAAAAGATCAGGTATGACAATCTTTCATGCATGATACATATTTGGAGGTAAGATTCATGGGTTTTAGTCAGCATTTTGAAGACATCCAATGTGTATGACATGCTTTGGGCCACTATCTAATAATATTCGACAGATTAACACAGGAAATTGGCATTTGGCATGTCACTGACTCCCTGGTAAGAAGATAGTGGGTGTTGGTCATCTCACTGTAACATGGAGCCCATTCCAATGTCAATTATGAATGAAAGAATAATCATTAAGAAGGCTCATGAGCCGTTATTATTACGAAACTCCTAGTACTGCTGTTTTATATCTTGACTTGTCAAATATGAATGAGATAGACCAATAATAAATGTTATTTCTGGTTTGCCTTGTTTATTCAACGGGCCGTGTTATTGAGGATATTCGTACAGTTTGCTGCACTTGGGAGTATGTCTAATCAAAGAGTGGATTCTTTTGCAGGAGTGTTTAACTCCTCAGACAATTGGGGCAGAGAAAAGAATTAAGGATGCTGCGGATGAAGATGGAGCATCTAAGCTGGTATCTGAAAGAGTTCCAACAAAGTCTTCAACTCCTGATAATGTAAAGGCAGGTCCTGCTCAGCCAGTCAGTCAGGGTAGTCGCAATAGTACCCTCAGCAAACCTGCAAGAGGGCGAAGTGCCCAGGTGAAGGGCACTTCGTGCAGAAAACCAAGGCTAACAGCTGGACGGGTGCTGGATTTGATGTTGATGAAAGATTGGAGTCTTGAAGTTCTTGTTCAGTGTCTGCTTCTGTTGTTCATGGTAATAAGAAAGAGGAAAGTAGTGGTCTGTAACATCAGAGCTGATGATATATTCATGTAGGACATTCATATTTTGCAGGGTTGAATGCCTGTCTTCCATGATATGATAACAATGGTAAGTATGACATGTTGTATCATGCAGGTATTTATAGGGTACTACTTAGGCTGGAGTGTCTATATAAAGACTTAAATTGTATTGTTGCATTGAAATGGGAAGATTTCACACTCGAATGGAAGTTGGAATTTCCAGCCACTCTCCTTTCCCTCATCAATGTTCAATCATGTCATTGTTTGATCACTTGGTCATACAAGTTTGACCATCGGCATAACTGGGATTATTGGTTCTTTGATCCTTTCATAACATTCTTTTCATGGTATTTAAAGGATTTATAATGCATATTGGTGCCTTCATAATGGTGATATCAAAGGCAGGACATTATTCACAAGTTATATTTCACTAGGTGATCAATAGAGATGTTCCCTTCACAATGATGATGTATATTCCAGGAGAAATATAAACACATTGCTTCACTTCGGCAATAGCATGCAGCCTGCAATGGCAAAGATAAATGCTACATGAACGATATACTTCGGTGCTTGTTGTGATGAACTCCTTTGCCTTGTTCATTCGAGTCTTCTATGAATTATCTGTGTGAAAAAAAACCCCCGATCCCTTCTCCCCTCTTCTTTTTGTTTTGTTTGAGTGTAAAGTAAGCTTCTTTTAAACATTGTACTCCAATTCACATTTTATCATTTATTACAGATTTCTTTTAAGTATGATCTGGACAGGACTACTCATTTTTCTTTATGTACTTAATAAACAAGGATTAGTAGGGAAGTGATACATGCCTTTTGTTGTTTCTGATTTATCCTGCGTGTAAGAATGTCAAAGAGAGAAAAAAAGATGATAGCTTCATCTCTAATCTTAATAGTTGAGAGACTTGTATCAATGTCAAATGTCATTAGAAATGTGTCTATGATACATATAATTCCCAAGATACTATGCATGCAAGTCATCACGATTCACCATATTGAAGAAGTGGTGCATGTAACATGCGTCTCGTAGTAAAACACCATGTTTCTTACTTTCTCTTTTTCTCTATCTTTTAAATGAAGGAACATCTGATACTTTACCGAATCTCATGGGTTGCTTCTATACAAAAGCATTCTAAGCTTTTTGGATTCTTCGATGGAACGGCATTTTCTTTTATGGCATATGTAGGGTTGTAGAATGTCAAAGAGAGAAGAAAAGATGATAGCTTCATCTCTAATCTTAATAGTTGAGAGACTTGTATTTTGATAACCAAGTCCACCCCCACCATGGTCCATGGCACATATTAGAAATCAAAAGGAAGGATGTCTGAGCCCAAATAGGACACCCATCAAGAGCTATCAAAGCAAGAACTAGAAGAGTCGTAGGCGCTTGAGGAGGTAAGTAGAAGCTTATTGTGCAATCTATGTTCAAGCCAAGGTCAATTTGTCCAAGAATGTTCGAGGTGGACCATTTCTGTGGAAAAGAGGGGCATGAGGCAAAAAATCGTTAGCTCCTCAAAGGACTGGGAGTTCCCAACCAACTACATAGTCAAGCTCCTAATGTATAGTGGATGGGATTTGTTCAACCCTCTCTCTTGGGATAACCTCCCTCCAAGAGACCTCTACCTACTATGCCAATCAGTCCCCTAACTAAGTAAGACTAATAGGAAGACCTCTCGGATGTGCCCAGTTGGAGGAACTGTTTACAACTGAAGGACCATTACACCAAGGATCGCCCCAAGGAAGCTCCTTCTACCATTAACTCAGGTAACTCCTACCCTTCGCATATGATAAAGGTGACTAATCCAGAAGAGACTGATTCCACTGTCGACCATTACCCTTGCACAAGGATGGTCCAACATGAGGAACTGCTAGGAGTCATGACCAGGGCACAAAAGCAAAAGGTAGCTGACAAGAATAAGGCGATGCTGCATAAAATCACAAAAGATAAGGAGATAAGGGATTCAATGCATTTGGATCCAAGTGGACCCTAAAGGCAGACCTTGACTAAGACATGATTGGGGTAGTGATACTGTGTGGGTGGCTGCTCTTGACACCTCCATGAGACAGCTCTACTTGGAAGCATAGTAATTTTCGGACGCGTATGGAAAAAATACCGTACGTATGAAAACGTAGTTCTATGGTTGAAGTATGGATTTTTTTGGTACCTGTGGGTTTTCCTTTCTCTTATTGATCCCAATTGAGGAAAAATCCATCCAATTGCATATCTTTTTAAAATTCACTCTAAGATATTCTCTTACATCATATCCATACATAGATACTACACCCTAAGCTGTAGTAGCCAACAAAATTCTGAATTTAATATTATATTGTTGACAGTTGTATATACAATATTTCAAATTCTCAATACTTTGTGTGCTAAATGTATGATATTTTTTGAAGAAATTCCATACTTTTTCATACTTCTGTACTTGTATGCATTTGCCGCATGGTTCCTGTATGGAAAAACTATGCTTGGACGGAGGGGTGGATGAAGCATTTGGCACCTCCCCTGGTTGCCAACCAGGCACCTCACCATGTAGTGGGCATCTACCATTACCCTGCGGTGGACACCTTCCTTGTCACACCATGGGCGACTTCCCATGTAGCTTGGGGGACTCACTATGCACATGAAGACACATCAAGAGTGACTCCCTTTGCATACACTGCCAATTTCTGCACAGAGACCTCTCTGCCACCACAAGGGAGACCATTCATGCAGACACTTCTCAGCGTTTGGGATAAACCAAACATCAAGAGAGGCAAGGATCATGACAGAAGCCGAGATGGATGACTTATTGTAGTGGTTGGAAGAAGTGCAGACCTACCCCGGTTTTGCAGTAGATGTGGAGGAAGTCAAACTAGACGACCATGATGAAAAGGATTCCATAATCGAATCTCTAGTACTGGGAGAACATGGTAAAGACCCACGAGGAGGGAAAGGGATGCCTACCAGTTTTAACCTGAAGACATACAAATATGAACTCCTACAGAATCTTATTTTCTGAAAGAAGAGATTACTTTGGGTTGATTGCAAGAGGTAAAAGTTATAATTATTGATGACACTCCTTCCCTTGCGGGTAATCTTAAGGAAGAAGGCAATCTAAGCAAGTGCCAAGGACATGGTTAACCCTCAACCAATGAAGGAAATCAATGTGGGAAATTATGACAACCCCCAACATATCCTTATAGCTTCATGGTTATGGGACTTATCACCACTTGCTCTATGAAGTCACTTCCTTCATGCATAACGGAGCTGATATGCTATATAGTCTTGTGGTTGATACCATGAGCTTATAGTTGCACTTTCATTTGAGGGTGAATTTGGGGTTTGCCTGGATCATTCTGGTATATATGATTGTCGTATTAGCGGACATGTAGTTTTCACTTGTGGATTCTTGTCTGAGTTACGAGCAGTTGATGGGTGTGTATACCCT
The DNA here is from genome assembly GCA_020310875.1 of Ceratopteris richardii. Lineage (NCBI taxonomy): Eukaryota > Viridiplantae > Streptophyta > Polypodiopsida > Polypodiales > Pteridaceae > Ceratopteris > Ceratopteris richardii. The sequence goes on along the minus strand of MU263111.1, from coordinate 1,362 downwards.
ATCAGCTATGCATTTTTTGTAATTTTTCCTATCTTTGTTTGCATTTTGTGCTAGGTTTCATTATGGCTGAATTTGCCCATCACTCCCGGAAGTGATAGAAACTCAGTTTGCACAGCTTGTGAGTTCATGCTTGTGGTGTGTGTGCTGTGGGGCGTGTGTGAGCATGTATTAATTCAGAGTTCTATACCTACTATTGGGCACTGATGATGTTAGTGTGGATGTCATAGTATTGAGTCGATACTGCGCATAATGGAGTTGATATGCTATTTAGTCTTGTGGTTGACTACCATGAGCTTATAGTTGCAGTTTCATTTGAGGGTGAATTTGGGTTCGCCTGGATTCATTCTGGTATATATAACTTCAAGGATGTTTTCAAGTAAAAGTTACAAGGATCTCGAAGAGATACCTCATGAGTCAAACATCCCAACCATTCCTCTGGTCAAAGAAGCTCGATCTATTTGAGGTTAAGATCCATAGGCTTAATCTTGAATATGTAGAAGTAGTTAAAACGAAAAATCCAAAAGAGGGAGGTCGAAATCATCATTCTAGTAGGACATTTTGAATGGCTTGTTGGTTTTTAGGCCTACAATAAAAATATAGAGACAGAAAAAATAGAGACAAGATGGAGAATACGCAAGACATGAGGGAGAGAAAGGTGCCAAGCTCCAAATATATTCCAGACATAACAATGATGAAGTACATGAAATTACAAGGTAGCAAGAAGAATATGCTTGAGATACAAGCTTCCCATAACTCCATAATCTCCATAGTTGAAGATAACCTCCTCCAAAATAGATAAGCTATAAAGCTGCTACACACCTTGTTGAGATGAAGAAAGCACAACTCCACCTTTGGAGATTATCCTCCAAGCACATGAGGATATCCTCTTGGTGGATGGATGTTCTATTGTGTAAATCAATACTCTTTTTTAGAGTCATCTGACCATGAAAATCTCATAAAAGCTGTCCAATGATGTTTTTACCCAAAGCATGTAAAGTTTTTCGTAATTTGTGGAACACAAATTCATGGTTTAAAAATTGCTGATTGCTTTTGTTTTATTCCACATGGCACACTACTAATCATTGGATTAAATTGATAGGATGCTCCCAACATCAACTTTTGCTTTTAAGTTATAAATTGCTTTTCATAGAAAATTTGCAACTTAGGGTTTCATTTTAACCCTCCATATGATGGTCATATTGTAAAATGTTGTATATCATTGGAAACCTTGAAAAATACTTTCTTAATATATAATAAAAATTTATACCATATGTGGCCATTTTTTACCACTTTTGACTAGCCTTTGACCATAGTTTGACCTTCAAATTTTGACTTCTAACTTACACATGGGGTCCCCTAGTG